>JAVJIF010028150.1:0-79851 GCA_038442645.1 Agave tequilana | reverse complement strand
AGTAATGATTATGTTGATCCAAATGCCATGAATGAAGAACTTTCTATTGTGTGTGAAAAATTATTAGAAAAATATAACCTTTTGAAAAAGAAGAGTTTTGAACTTAACAAAGAAAATAAGGATTTATGTTCAAAACTAGATTTGATTTTGCAAGAGAAGGAAGAGATTTCTAGTGAACGTAACTCACTTAAATCTCAACTAGACCTTGCCCTAAAGGAAAATAAATTTTTAAAATCTAAAAATGATTGTAATGAAGTTTTAAAGAAAAATAAATCTATAACTTCAAAGCTTGATTTTGTTTTAAAAGAGAATGAATCCTTGAAAAGCAAAATTACTTCTATTTCAAAGAAATTGGAATTGTTTTAAAGAAAAATGTTTCTTTGAAAAATTATTTAGATTCTCATGTTTACCATGCTAGTGTAGCTTCACCATCTAACTCACATATTGCATGCTCCACTTCTTCTAACATTGAAAATGATATATCTATGCTTAAGAAGAATATGGATTGTTTGGGCTCCACTATGAGCCAATGTGCTTTAAACCATACACGTTTGGAATCTTTGTTTCGAAAGAAATAAGTTTCATCCTTGCATGCACACCATCCACAGCATACACATCTTCTCACGTTCACTCCCATAACACTATGTATGCTCATGTGTACACTTGTACACATTGTGGACGTAAGGGCCACCTTGCTAAATTTGCTATGATAAGATACATGATATAACTTTAGCAACTAAATTTGTTTGGGTTAGGAAAGGTACTAACCCCCATGGACCCAAAAGAGTATGGGCACCAAATACCACCCCTATCTTATTTGATGTAGGCGTGGGCTCTCGCATGACGTGAGAGTTACGGTGCCTTGAGGTGGATGCGTTCCGAGCTTAAAGAGGACAATTTAGATGCATCACTTTCAAGGAGAGTTTGGTGGGAGGACCACCTTGTTTTGGAGACATGGAGAGTTGCCCTTATTGGTTTGGTAACGATCTCTAACTCCCATTTATGTTTACATGCTTTCATATTATTCATTTTTAGCATGTCTTGATGTTTTATGATTAGTATGTTAAATGCCATGTTTATTAGTCCTATGATGTACATGTTTAGTTATTTGAGACACCCATGTTTAATATGGATTTATATCTTTGTGTTCTCACTTTTTTTTTAACTAATGTGTATGTCCTAGACCTAAGGCATATGCATTTGTCATAATGATCATATGAGTTTTTGTTTTCTATGCTTCATGTTTTGATTACATGTTTAGATATTTGTTTTCATTAAGACTTGGATATATACTTGTACAACTAGTGAGCCACAAATAGATTATTACATGTTTGTACTTGAACGCTCATTTGTACTCATTAGTTGCACTAGTATAGCCTAGTTTTGATGACTTATACATTTGACTTGTATTCCCATTTTATACATGTTTTCTTGGTTATGTTTAACTTCATGTATATGTCTATTTTGTCTAAACTATTAGATATACATATACATCTTGAGCCACTTGCGTTCATGCATATACTCTTGTGGACTCGTTATGTTTGGATATGCATATATATACTTTAGTTCGTACATTGTTGGCCCAGAGGCCTTCCACTCTAATTTTAATGATGATTAACTCATGTAGTTATGTGTACTAATAATCTTGTGATTTTAGTTTCAGATCATTAATCAATATATTAGTAGGTGATTAGCTTCAACAAGATGATTTGGAAGCTTTCACATGTTGATTCAAGAGCCCGAGCGTCAAAGATCATATATAGCAGTTGCTCGGTGGATCAAGGAGTTTTGGATCGAGTCAACTTGGAGACAAGAAGACTTCGGTATATAGTTTAGTTTTGTGTTTAGATCCAATTGTAAAGATTAGAATAGTATGATATGCTCAAGTTCACAACACACACGTTTCATGTTTTGAATATTGGTTTTCGGTTTTTCGGTTTTAGGTTTAACCGATCTTGGTTTTCATGAATAGATATTATATCAAAACAAGTTTACATGGTTTAATGTATATTAGATTTGTTCTATATACATGCATGCTTCAACTACTTAGACAAACTTACTTTGATATACCTATTCATGTGTTTTAGGTTTTGTGTTTTAACAAAACTCATTTTTGGAATTATAGACAAAAACTATGATATATATGTTTCATGTATATTGGATTTCTATCCATATGCATTATGCTTCAATAGTGTTTAAATATCATGTTTTTGTGTTTGGATAAGTTTTGGACAAAATGTATTTTCTATTCAAAAATCCAAGTTTTAGAAAATACAGTTTTTGGTTTTTGGGAAATATGATAAGACACAAAAATAGTTTTAATTGCTTGATATTTGAGTCAAAACTTTTATCATATGTTTATATATTAATGCAATTTGTCAAAACTATTATTGGGGATTTTTAAGTAGTTTACAAGAATTTATTGGATATTTAATCTCTTAGTTTTTCTGACCAGAACAGCCTCTGCCAGGCTAGGTCAGTCGACCCAAACGGTCGGCCGCACCAAGTAGCCGGTCGACCATTCGGGTCGACCGACGTGCACGGATACGTGCACGCTGGCTGCCACATGGTCCGGTCGACCGCACGAGCGACCGACTGTATGCAGGCTAGTCTCTGTTTGTTTCGGTCGACCGGGCGGTCGACCGGTAGCTGGCAACGGTCAAAATGTGACCGTTGGACGGTCGACCGCACGGTCGACCGGCAGGGTATTTTTGGCAGTTTCTGCTGCCAACGGCTATATTTTTCTGGGGACTATAAATACCCCATTGGAAAGAGTTTTTCTCTAAGATTTTTTTGTGCGAATTTTTCCTGACTCTCTAGTGTTTTCACAGCAATCAAAAGAAGTTTTTGGGCTTTATATTGAACAATCTATTTGGTGTTTTTGCTAGGGTTTGGAATATCAAAGAAAAGGGTTTTTGGGAAAAAAGTTTTGATTCAGCTTCTTCATCTTTGTTTCAGTTTTTCCCAAGGATTTTCTTTGCGATTTTGATTTCCATTCCATTGTTTTTCTCCACACTTGAGCTACATCTACTTTCTTATTCTATAGGATCTTTGTGTGGGAGAAAGAGATTGTTTGTGGTTGTTGTTTTGACCACCAAGCTGTAAACCCAATCTTTTCTTGGCTTTGTGCCTTTGGGTTGTATCCCTCAAGTTGTGAGGTGATCCTTGTATTGGTTTGTGCTAATCCCTCAAGTTGTGAGGTGATTGTTGTTGGCTTGGAGTTGTGCCTCAAGGAGGAGGTTGTGTTTGTAAGGAGAGGAGTTGGGTACTCCTTGTAATTGTTATTGCCCCAAATCCTCGGTGGAGGTTCCCTTTGTGGGAGTCCTTTGTGGACAAGCTAGTGGACTTAAAATCCTTCTGGGTGAAGGCGGGGATGTAGAGCTGGGTGCTCGAACCTCGAAACATATCTTATTGTTTGCGCTTGATCCCTTGGCTCTTACTCTATCTCTCTCTCTTTACTATTGTGCCTTGCATAAATTTATATTGTTCATTCATAATTATTTGCTTGGCTTGTTTGAGTGTGCATCTCTTGTTAATTGCAATTAGTTTTTAAATTCCGCATTAAGTTCATTAGATTAGCATAATCACCTATTCACCCCCCTCTAGGTGATTTTCAATTGGTATCAGAGCCTACGCTCCTGATATTTAGGTTTAACCACCTAGGAGTGAGATCTTGGTTTGCTAATCTTCATTTGCATTTTCATTTGCACATATTTAGTTTGCACTCATGGCTAGCCCTCCTATGTTTGACTTTACTAGACATGATTTTTGGATAGCCAAGATGACTAGTCATTTGAAAAGCCTAGGACATCTAGTTTATCAAGCCTCCACTCAAGAATCCCACCTAAATAATAGCAAGCATAAAAAGGCAAATACATTAGCACTTCAAACACTTAGAGCATCTCTTAATGAATTTCTTTTACCCGTGTTTGCTCATTTTGATTCGGCTTTTGCAGTTTGGAGCATATTGACTTCTCCTGAGCTACCAAGGATTGTCAACAAGTTGAGAAGATCTAGGAGAGATGAGTCCGACGAGCATTGCCTCATGGTCCAAGGGAAAAACTCCCTTGAGGTACAATCAGATACTCAACTAGATGATAGCTCTAGTTCCTATTGCTATGGTTGTTTAGAAGCTCAAACTTTAAATATGGAACTTGCCACAAAGCTTGAAAATTTCTTGGAAAACACAAACTTTTGAAAGAGGATAATCTTGTTTTGAAAAATGAATTAAAGGATTTTTGTTCTAATTTTGAATTGATTTTGCAAGAGAAGGAAGAGATTACTAGTGAACGTGACTCACTAAGATCTCAACTAGACCTTGCCCTTAATGAGATTGATGTTTTAAAAAGCAAAAATGATTGTGATGATGTTGTGAAAAACAATGAGGTTTTATCTTCTAAATTGGATTTTGTTTTAAAAGATAACATGGTTTTGAAAAATGAAATTGATTTCATTACAAAAGAATTGGATTAGGTTTTAAAGAAAATGAATCTTTAAAAATTGATATAGATTCTCATGTTTGTCATGCTAGTATAGCTTCTTGTTTTAGCACTCCTATTGCATGCTCCACTTTATCTTCAAGTATTGAAAATAACATAAATGTTTTGAAGAAAAGTGTAGATTGTTTGGGCTCCACTTTGAGCCAATGTACTTTGAATCATACACGCTTGGAAACCTTGGTTCGCAAGAAACAAGATCCATTTTTACATGTACACCCTCCACGACATACACATGCTTCCCACGGTCACCACCATTACATGTATGCTCATGTGTGCACATGTACACATTGTGGTCAAAAAGGCCACCTTGCTAGATTTTGATATGATCGTTTACATGTTGAAAATTTAGCAAATAATCTTGTTTGGGTTAGAAAAGAAACTAACCCCTATGGACCCAAAAGAAAATGGGTACCAAAAATCACCTCCTTGACTTTTGATGAAGGTGGGAGCTCTCGCATCACGTGAGAGTATTGGTGCCTTGAGGTGAATGCATTCTAAGCTTAAAAGAAAACAAATTTGGATGCATCACTTTCAAGGGAAGTTTGGTGGAGGAGGACCACTATTGGTTTGGAGAACTAGAGAGGTGCCTTCATCGGTTTGGGTATCGATCTCTAACTCCCGTTTTTATTTGCATGCTTTTCATATTATTGTTTATAGCATGTTTTAATGTTTGTTGATTATTATGATTATGCCATGATCATTAGATTAGTGATATACATGTTTAGTTACTTGAGACACCCATGTTTTATATGGATCTATATTTAGTGTTCTCACCTTGTTTAAACTAATATGTATGCCCTAGATCTAATGCACATGCATATACATAATGATCATGTGGATGTTTATGATTTTTTTAATCATGTTTTGTTTAGTATGTTGAATGCCATGTTTATTAGACCTTTGACATACATGTATAGCTTTTGAGATCACCCATGTTTAGATGGACCCATTTGTTGTGTTCACACCATTTGTTTAGCTATTATGTATTTCATGATTCTAATAGCATGTGGATTTTCTTCATGATCATTTTTATGTCTTTCATGCTGATTTATATCCCGTTTTATGCTTAATGATTTGATTACTTGTTTAGATGTTAGTTCTCATTAAGACTAGAATTTATACTTGTACATATAGTGGGACACAAATAAATCTTTATATATGTTTGTGCTTGGATGCTTGTTTGTACCCATTAGATGTGCTAGTATAGTCTAGTTTTGATGATTCATGCATTCTAACTTGTATTCCTCATTTTGAATATGTTTCTATGATCATGTGTTTTAACTTCATGTATATGTCTATCTTGTCCAAACTATTGATTATACATGTACATCCTTGAGCCACGTGCCTTCATGCATATACTTTTGTGGACTCATTATGTTTAGGATATGTATGTATACTTTAGTTTGTACATGACATACATATACCTTGAAGTTTAAATCGTTTTGATGATTTTCATATTTTTAGGTAATTTCTATTGGTAATGAAAATCTAGTTTTTCATGTTTTCATGTTTTCAAGGAATCTCATATGAGCTTAATTGAATATTTTCATGTTGATATGTGTCACATTATACTTGTACACTCACTTTATTAGTTTACTCATGATTTGTTTTCATGAGACTATGATATAGACTTTATGGATTTTGAGTGTTTAGTGATCATGTGATTTACATGTGTTTCATGAAAAATAATTTTGTTTTATTCCTTGCTTGAAGGATTTCGTACTAGTTTTAAAAGTTTTTCCTATAACTAGTTCGTATTCTTTACTATGGTAGAGATTTTCAAACATACTACATTTTCAAACCTATTTTTGAAAACCCCTACCTTCCATGGGAGGATGGATGGGAGATCATGTTCATGTATGCTTTAAAATGAAAATCATTTAAAACTTGAACCATGATTGGGAGGCTAGGTAATATGAGATATACATTTGATATTATTGTTATTTCAATTGGTATCATTGAATTCTTTCAATTGGTATCAATTTTAACCTTTCTTGTATACTCATATATGTTTGTATGTATGTATGTTTTCAATTCCAAGAATATCAATTTCAATTGGTATCTATTTTCCATACATATATATGTTTGTGTTTATGCTAAGCTTGAGCTTTAATTTTTTTCAATTGATTACTTTTAAATTGGTATCAAGCCTACGCATTGTTTTAGTTGGTATTTTATAAAGGGGAGAAAATTTAATTTTGTCTTTCAATTGATATTTGTACTCCCATACTTTATGATTGAAAATTCAAATTTGGTATCATATGTTCAAAATGAAAATATTTACAATTAGTATCAAAATTTTGTTTAGACATTCAAAATTTATTTTGTTTAATTTCAATTGGTATCAAGATTTTCATGTGTTTTTGCTTAAAATTGGTATCAATATTTTTTTTTGTTTGTTTCCTTTCAATTGGTATCAAGATGCTATTCTTTGACATACTTTCAATTGGTACCTTAATTGATTGTCACCCCTAATTGGTTTTGTTTTTGTTTCAGAAAAAAAGGGGAAAATATTATTTTTATTAACCCTTTATTGATTCATTGTTTCGAAAAATAAAAGGGGAAGAAAAATTTATTGATTTGGTTTTGCTTTTACCCTTTATTGATGATTGATTCTTTGTATTAAAAAGGATGAGAAGATTTTGTTTTGTTTTGAGTGTTTACCCCTTTGTTGATGATTGACAAAAGGGGGAGAATTATTGAGAAAGATTTTGGTTTATATATGCATGTTTATGTTTTGCATATATTAAGTTTAATTTAGTTTAATTTTAATTGGTTTCTAGAGCATGTTTTGTTTTTAAACATTTCATTGGTATCTAGAACCTTTTATTGTTTATGCATATACATGTGTGTTTATGTTTTAAGAGCCTTCATTGCATATTCATTATGTTTATTTGGTATGCATGAGTTAAGGGGAGCTTCTTTGAAGCTTAACTTTGATCCATGCATATATAACTCCATGAGTTTTGTCATCATCAAAAAGGGGGAGATTGTTGGCCCAGGGGCCTTCCACTCTAGTTTTGATGATGAATAACTCATGTAGTTATGTGTACTAATAATCTTGTGATTTTAGTTTCAGATCATTAATCAAGATATTAGTAGGTGATTAGCTTCAACAAGATGATTTGGAAGCTTTCACATGTTGATTCAAGAGCCTGAGCGTCAAAGATCATATATAGCACTTGCTCGGTGGATCAAGGAGTTTTGGATCGAGTCGGCTTGGAGACAAGAAGATTTCGGTACATAGTTTAGTTTTGTGTTTAGATCCAAATTGTAAAGATTAGAATAGTATGATATGCTCAAGTTCACAACACACACGTTTCATGTTTTGAATATTGGTTTTCGGTTTTAGGTTTAACCGATATTGGTTTTCATGAATAGATATTATATCAAAACAAGTTTACATGGTTTAATGTATATTAGATTTGTTCTATATACATGCATGCTTCAACTACTTAGACAAACTTACTTTGATATACCTATTCATGCGTTTTAGGTTTTGTGTTTTAACAAAACTCATTTTTGGAATTATAGACAAAAACTATGATATATATGTTTCATGTTATTGGATTTCTATCCATATGCATTATGCTTCAATAGTGTTTAAATATCATGTTTTTGTATTTGGATAAGTTTTGGACAAAATGTATTTTCTATTCAAAAATTCAAGTTTTAGAAAATACAGTTTTTGGTTTTTGGGAAATATGATAAGACACAAAAACAGTTTTAATTGCTTGATATTTGAGTCAAAACTTTTATCATATGTTTATATATCAATGCAATTTGTCAAAACTATTTTTGGGGATTTTTAAGTAGTTTACAAGAATTTATTGGATATTTAATCCCTTAGTTTTTCTGACCAGAACAGCCTCTGCCAGGCTAGGTCGATCGACCCAAACGGTCGGCCGCACCAAGTAGCCGGTCGACCGTTCGGGTTGACCGACGTGCACGGATACGTGCACGCTGGCTGCCACATGGTCCAGTCGACCGCACGGGCGACCGACTGTATGCAGGCTAGTCTCTGTTTGTTTCGGTCGACCGGGCGGTCGACCGGTAGCTGGCAACGGTCAAAATGTGACCGTTGGACGGTCGGCCGCACGGTCGACCGGCAGGGTTTTTGACAGTTTCTGCTGCCAACGGCTATATTTTTCTGGGGGCTATAAATACCCCATTGGAAAGAGTTTTTCTCTAAGATTTTGCGAATTTTTCCTGACTCTCTAGTGTTTTCACAGCAATCAAAAGAAGTTTTTGGGCTTTATATTGAACAATCTATTTGGTGTTTTTGTTAGGGTTTGGAATATCAAAGAAAAGGGTTTTTGGGAAAAAGAGTTTTGATTCAACTTCTTCATCTTTGTTTCAGTTTTTCCCAAGGATTTTCTTTGTGATTTTGATTTCCATTCCATTGTTTTTCTCCATACTTAAGCTACATCTACTTTCTTATTCTATAGGATCTTTGTGTGGGAGAAAGAGATTGTTTGTAGTTGTTGTTTTGACCACCAAGTTGTAAACCCAATCTTTTCTTGGCTTTGTGCCTTTGGGTTGTATCCCTCAAGTTGTGAGGTGATCCTTGTATTGGTTTGTGCTAATCCCTCAAGTTGTGAGGTGATTGTTGTTGGCTTGGAGTTGTGCCTCAAGGAGGAGGTTGTGTTTGTAAGGAGAGGAGTTGGGTACTCCTTGTAATTGTTATTGCCCCAAATCCTCGGTGGAGGTTCCCTTTGTGGGAGTCCTTTGTAGACAAGCTAGTGGACTTAAAATCCTTCTGGGTGAAGGCGGGGATATAGAGCTGGGTGCTCGAACCTCGAAACATATCTGGTTGTTTGCGCTTGATCCCTTGGCTCTTACTCTATCTCTCTCTCTCTCTTTACTATTGTGCCTTGCATAAATTTATATTGTTCATTCATAATTATTTGCTTGGCTTGTTTGAGTGTGCATCTCTTGTTAATTGCAATTAGTTTTCAAATTCCGCATTAAGTTCATTAGATTAGCATAATCACCTATTCACCCCCCCTCTAGGTGATTTTCATACATGACATACATATACCTTGAAGAATTCTAGTTTTAATGATTTTCATGTTTTAAGGAATTTCTTATTAAGCTTGATTGCCTAGTTTCATGATTATGTCTTTCACACAAAACTTGTATACTCAGATTATTTAAGGTTTTCTCATGATTTTGTTTTCATGAGTCTTATATGAGCTTAATATCTTTTGAGTGTAAATTGTTGAGTGATTTTCATGTTTCATGAAACATATTTTTGTTTTATTTCTTACTTGAAGGATTTCGTACTAGTTTTCAAATTTTTCTTAAAACTAATTCATATTCTTCATTATAGTAGAGCTTTTCAAACATACTATATTTTCAAACCTATTTTTGAAAACCCTACCCATTTAAGGACGGTTGGTTGGGCGACCATGCCTTGTATGCTTCTTATTGAAAATCATTTTAAAACGTTGTATGAAATGGGTGGAAAGTAATATGAGTTATACACTTAATCTTATTATGTTTTCAATTGGTATCATTAGATCTTTTCAATTGGTATCACTATTGATATTCTTTTTGTATACTCATATATATGTTTCATTTGTGCTTACTATATCTCTATATCTTTGAGCTCAAATTTTGGTTATGCTAAGCTTGATTTTTTAAATGACTATTATATTTTAATTGATTATGTTTCAATTGGTTTCTTATACAAGCTTATGGATCATTTTATTTGGTATTTCATAAAGGGGAGAAAATTCACATTTCACCTTTCAATTGGTTTTGGTATTCTACTCCCACACTTTATGTTAAAATGATTAGAAAAAAGGATATTGATTCTTTTTGGTATCATATGCTTTTAATGAAAAATTACTTTCAATTGGTACTAATCTTTACAAATTGGTATCAAGATTATTACTTAAAATTGGTATGTTTTATTGATATCAAAATTTTTGGTTGAATTGTTTAAAATGATTTATTTACTTTCAATTGGTATTTAATTGGTATTTACTTATAATTGGTATCAATTGGTATTTAAATCTATGTTTGATGTACTTTCAATTATGTACTTTCAACGGGTATGTTTTGTTTTATTGATATCATGATGCACTCAATTGATATATTTTTTTCTTACAATTAGTATCAAGAAAGCTTTGTTTTGAGTTCACCCCTTATTGATATTTTTTTTTTTGTTTTTTGTTTAAGACAAAAAGGGGATAGAATATTGTTTTCTTGACCCCTTTGTTGATGATTGACAAAAGGGGGAGAAGTATTTGAGTTTATATGCATGAGTTTGTATGCATGTTTATTGTTTAGTGATTATCTTTCCAATTGGTATTAAGAATTTTGTTTTATTGATTGGTATCAAGAGGCCTTGATTGGTATCAAGAGTTTAAGTTTTTTATTGAAATTTTTACTAGTATCAAGTGCTTAAGTTTTTTTATTGAAATTTTATTTGTATCAAGAGTTTAAGAACATGTTTATTTTAAAAAGGAAAAGGAATTTATTTTAAAAGTTTAAGTTTGGTATCAAGAGCATGTTTATTTCATGTTTGATATCAAGAGCATGTTCATTTCATTGTTTTTATGCATGTTGATGCATATCCATGTTTAGTATTCATTGCATGTTTATTGTTTATTGCTATGCATGAGTTAAGGGGGAGCTTCTTTGAAGCTTAATTTTAATCCATGCATATATAACTCCATGAGTTTTGTCATCATCAAACAGGGGGAGATTGTTGGCTCAGAGGCCTTCCACTCTAGTTTTGATGATGATTAACTCATGTAGTTATGTTTACTAATATTCTTGTGATGTTTAATTTCAGATACTTAAACATGATATTAGTAGGTGATTAGCTTCAACAAAGAAATTTTGGAGCTTCTCACATGGTGATTCAAGAGCCCGAGCGTCAAAGTTCATATCTAGCACTCGTTGGAGTCAAGCTCGGTGGATCACGGTTTGGATCGAGTCGGCTTGAAGACGGAGTTCGTCAAGTAGACTTCGGTACATAGTTTAGTTTATGTTTTTAGATCCATTTGTAAAGGCTAGATAGTGTGATATGCTCAAGTTCACAACACACACACTTGTTTCATGTTTATTGGTTTTCAGTTTTTGGCTTAACCGATCTTGGTTTTAATAAATAGATAGAATCAAAACAAGTTTACATTATTTTATGTATATTAGATGTGTTCTATATACATGTATGCTTCATATCTTAGACAAACTTATTTTGATATGCCTATTCATGTGTTTGGAGTTTTGTGTTTTAACAAAACATATTTTTGGATTTAATATCAAAAACATTGATATATATCTTTATATGTATATTGGAGTATATCCATATACTACATGCTTCAAATTGTTTCAAATATAATGTTTTTGTAGTTGGATGATCCACTTGAAAAATTCAAGTTTTAGAAAATACAGTTTTTGGTTTTCGGTAAAATTTGTAAGTCACAAAAATGGTTCAAAAAGTTTGAAATTTGTGTTGAAATTTTTCACACAAGTTTGTATATCAATGTATTATACTGACCTTCTTTTTGTGGATTTTTATTGAATTTATGGGATTTATTTTAGAATTAAAAACCAAGTTTTTCAGTCCCTAATTAAGCCCTGCCAGGCTCTGGCGGTCGACCGGGCCGGTCGACCGGACCCAGAGTCGGTCGACCGACGTGCACAAGAGTATGCATGCTGACCTGCCACTTGGGCCGGTCGACCAGGCGGTCAACCGATTGCAAGTGCCCCACTCTCGGGTGAAGGCGGTCGACCGGACGGTCGACCGTGAGGCTTGGCACGGTCGACTGGGCGATCGACCGGCGAGAGAGCAATTTGCTCTCTGGATTGGCAGGGTCGACCGGGCGGTGGACCGGAAGGCTCAACAGTCAAAAATTTGACCGTTGGCCGGTTGACCGTCCGGTCGACCGGAAGGCCATTTCTGGCCTTGTCAGCTGCCAACGGGAAGATTCCTAGTGGGGGCTATTTATACCCCATTTGGGAGAGATTTTGGTTAAGATTTTTAAGAGCAAAAATTCACCTATTCTCTAGTGTTTTAAAAGCTTGTTTTCAAAAGAGTTTATTGGTTTTAAAGATCATTCTTTATTTGTTTTCAAGAGTTGGAAAAATCAAAGAAAAATATAGATTTGGGATATTTGCTTTGTTCTTCATTTCTATCAAACACTAAGTTGTTTTCCCAAGTATTTTTCCTTGTGTTTTGTTTTCCAACATCTTGATTTTCCACACTTGAGCCATATCATTCTATCCTATCTATTCGGATCTTTATTTTTGTGGAAAAATTTGTTTGTGATTGAGATAGACCACCAAGTGTTGTACCCATCCTTTATTTGTGATATCCCTCTAGTGAGAGGTGATTGTGGGTATCCCTCTAGTGAGAGGTTGATAGTGGGGGTTGTGTTGGTATCCCTCTTAGTGAAGAGGTGGATTGTGTTGTTAGTGGCTTTGTGCCTATCCCTCATTTGTGAGGTTGATTTGTGTGGCTTTGTGCCTAGCCACTAGTGAGAGGTTGTTTTGGTTGAGAGAGGAGTTGTGTACTCCATATTGTAATTGCCCCAAATCCTCAGTGGAGGTTCCCTGTGTGGGAGTCCTGTGTGGACAAGTGGATTGGAAATCCTTCTGTGTGAAGGCGGGAACGTAGAGCTGTGTGCTCGAACCTCGAAACATATCCGTGTGTTAGCGATTGATCCATTGTCTCTCTAACTCTCTCTTTTACTATTGTGCCTTTCATCATTCATATTGTCATACATTCATTATATGCTTGGCTTGTTTGTGTGTGCCTCACTTGTGCTTAACCATGAGAGCTTCATATAGCGCCTCAACTTTTATTCAGAGGAATCAAGAGGAGTTAGTCTAGAGCCCTTCACCGGGAATTCGGCTACACTCATTGGTTGCATTAAGTGTTGTTACAATTAAGTTTTAATTTTTCGCATTTAGTTCATTAGTTAGCCGTACACCTATTAACCCCCCTCTAGGTGTACTTTCAGCAATTTCAATTGGTATCAGAGAAAGGTTTCTAGTTTTTTTCTTAACATCCTTAGAGAGATCCTAATTTGCTAATCATTATAAAAAATTCTTCATTCATCCACTAGTATAAATGGTCGACAGTATTAGGACCCCTCCCAAGTTTGATGTGTTGGCCCAGAGGCCTTCCACTCTAGTTTTAATGATGATTAACTCATGTAATTATAATTTACTAATAATCATGTGATGTTTAGTTTCAGATACTTAACCAAGATATTAGTAGGTGATTAGCTTCAACAAAGGTGTTTTGGAGCTTTCACATAGTGATTCAAGAGCCCGAGCATCAAATTCATATCTAACACTCGTTTGGAGTCAAGCTCGGTGGATCACGTTTGGATCGAGTCGACTTGGAGATGGCGCTCTACAAGAAGACCTCGGTTTGTTAGTTTAGATCCATTGTTAAAGATTAGGTAGTGTGATATGCTCAAGTTCACAACACACACACTTGTTTAAAGTTTCATGTTTATTGGTTTTCGGTTTTTGGTTTAAACCGATCTTGGTTCTCATGAATAGATAGAATAAAAACAAGTTTACATAGTTTAATGTATATTAGATTTGTTCTATATACATCTATGCTTCAACTAGTTAGCAAACTTAGTTTGATAGTCTATTTCATGAGTTTGGAGTTTTGTATTTAAACAAAACTTATTTTCAGATTTAAAGTCAAAAACATTAATATATATCTTTATATGTATATTGGATTATATCTATATACTATATGCCTCAAAGTTGTTTCAATATCATGTTTTTGTATTTGCAAGTGCTTTGGATACGATTTTCCATTTCAAAAATTCAAGTTTTGAAAAATACAAATTTTGGTTTTCGACAAAATTTCTAAGTTACATAAATAGTTCAAAATGTTTGTAACATGGTTTGATTTTACTTAAACATGTTTGTATATCAAAGTATTATACTGAAACTATTTTTTATAGATTTTTAGAGATTTTATGGGATTTATTTTTATAATTAAAAACCCAGTTTTCAAGTTCTGAAATTTGCCCTGCCAGGCCCTGGCGGTCGACCGGGACGGTCGACCGGACCACTGGTCGGTCGACCGACTTGCACAAGGACGTCACGCAGGCCAGCTTGTTTGGCCGGTCGATCGAGCGGTTGACCGACTGAAGGCAACCCACTCTCAGGTTGGCCCGGTCGATCGGGCAGTCGACCGGCCAGAGAGCTGTTGCTCTCTGGTTCTAGGCGCGGTCGATCGGGCGGTCGACCGGCAGGCTCAACAGTCGATTTTTTGACTGTTGGTCGGTCAACCAGCCAGTCGACCGGAAGGCCAATCTGGGCCTTGTCAGCTGCCAACGGGTAGATTCTCTTGAGGGCTATATATATCTCATTCAAGAGTTGGTTGTATACAAGATTTTTAGAGAGAAAAATTTCATACTCCTTAAGTATTTTTCAGCAAAAAATTTTTGGGTTCAAAATTCTTATTCTCTATTTGTTTTTAAAGTGTTTGATAATTCAAAGAAAATAGTCTTTTGGGAATTAGTTTTTGGTCTAAAATTCTATATCTATTTAGAGTTTTTCCCAAGTGATTTTCTTTGCTCCAAACACTTTGTTTTCTCACACTTGATATTATCTTCTATCCTATCTATTGGGATCTTTATTTTGTCGGAAAAGAGATTTGGTTTGTGGTTGAGATAGACCACTAAGTTGTAACCTTCCATCTTAGTGATATCCCTCTAGTGAGAGGTGATTGAGTTGATATCCCTCTTGTGTAGAGGTGATTGTGGAAGTGTTGTTTGGCTCCCTCTAGTGAGAGGTGGAGATTGTGTTGGAATCCCTCAAGTGTATGGTGGTTGATTTGTGTTGGCTTTGTGCCTTGCCTCTGTGAGAGGTTGTATTTGGTTGAGAGAGGAGTTGTGTACTCCCGGTTATTGTATTGCCTAAAATCCTCAGTGGAGGTTCCCTGTGTGGGAGTCCTGTGTGGATAAGTTAGTGAAAATCTTTCTGTGTGAAGGCGGGGACGTAGAGCTGAGTGCTCGAACCTCGAAACAAATCTCGATATTTGCGTTTGATCCATTGACTCTAACTCTCTCTCTTTTATATTGTGCCTTGCATTGATTCATATTGTCATATCATACTTATATGCTTCGTTGTGATTGTTTTGGGTGCCTCACTTGTGTTTAACCACGAGAGCTTCATATAGCACCTCAACTCTTATTCAGAGGAATCAAGAGGAGTTAGTCCAGAGCCCTTCACCGGGAATTCAGATACACTCGTTGGTTACACTAAGTGTGTTGCAATTAAGTTTTAATTTCCACATTTTTGTTCATAAATTAGCCGTACACCTATTCACCCCCTCTAGGTTTACTTACAATTGGTATCAGAGCCTACGCTCCTGATATTAGGTTTAACCACCTAGGAGTGTGATCTTGGTTTGCTAATCTACATTTACATTTGCATTTGCACACATATAGTTTGCTCTCATGGATAGCCCTCCATGTTTGATATCTCTAGACTTGATATATGGAAGGTTATGATGAGTTGTCAATTAAAAGCCCTAGGTTATAAAGTTTACCTTGCTATTACCAAGGAATCCTACCTTAGTGATAGCAAGCATATAGAGGCCAACGCACTAGCCCTAAAGGCACTTAGAGCATCCCTTGATAAAAAATATTTTCATGTGTTTTCTCACTTGATTCCGTTTTTGTAGTATGGAACATTTTGACATCTCCTGAGCTGCCAACGTTTGTCAATAAGAAGAGAAAATCTAGTCGAGACGAGTCCGACGAACGTTGCTTCATGGTCCAAGGGAATGACTCCCTTGAGGTACAATCAGAAACTCAACTAGATGCTAGTACAAGTTCCCAAGCCTTGAATGATGAACTTGCCAAAAATTGTGAAAATTTAATTTCAAAAATATAAACTTTTGAAAAAGGATAATTTTGGTTTAAAAGAAGAAAGTAAAAATTTATCTTCTAGACTTGAGATTGCTTTGCAAGAAAGGGATGGGATTTCTAGTGAACGTGACTCACTTAAATCCCAACTTGATCTTGCCCTTAATGAAAACAAAAATTTTGAAAAGTTAAAATGATTGTGAAAATGTTTTGAAGAAAAATGAGGATTTAACTTCAAAACTTGATTTTGTATTAAAAGAGAATTCTTTGAAAAATAAAATTGATTTGATTTCAAAAGAAATTGAAGATTGTTTAAAGAAAATATTTCTTTGAAAAATGATTTAGACTCTCATTTTTACCATGCTACTGTAGCTTCACATTCTAACTCACCTATTGCATGCACCTCTTCTTCCTTAATTGAAAATGATATATCTGTGCTTAAGAAGAGTGCTGATTGTTTGGGCTCCACTTTGAGCCATTGTGCCATGAACCATACACGTTTGGAATCTATGTTTCGAAAGAAACAAGTTCCTCTTATGCATGCACACAAACCACAGCATACACATGCTTCCCACGTTCACTCCCATAACACGATGTATGCTCATTTGTACACTTGTATACATTATGGACGTAAGGACCACCTAGCTAAGTTTTGTTATGATCGTATACATGATTCAACTTTAGCAACTAAATTTGTTTGGGTTAGGAAAGGAGCTACCCCCATGGACCCAAAAGAGTTTGGGTACCAAAGACCACTCCTATCTTATTTGATGTAGGTGTAGGCTCTCACATGACGTGAGAGTGATGATGCCTTGAGGTGGATGCGCTCCGAGCATAAAGAGGACTAATTGGATGCATCACTTTCAAGGGGAGTTTGGTGGGAGGACCACCTTGGTTTGGAGACATAGAGAGTTGCCCTATCGGTTTTGGTAACGATCTCTTACTCCTCATTTATATTTACATATTTTTCATACAATTCATTTTTAGCATGTTTTGATGTTTCATTATTAGTATGTTAAATGACATGACTATTAGACTTGTGATATACATGATTAGCATTTGAGATCACCCATGTTTATATGGACCCATATTTTGTGTTCTCTCCATAGTTTTGCTATTATGTATATCATAACTCTAATTCATGGGCATTTGCCATAATGAACATATGAGTTTTTGTTTTGATTTCCATGCTTCATGCTTTGATTACATGTTTAGATGTTAGTTTTCATTAAAACTTAGGTATATACTTGTACAACTAGTGAGCCACCAATAGATTAATATATGTTTATGCTTGAATGCTCATTTGTACCCATTAGATGTACTAATATAGTCTAGTTTTAATGATTCAAACATTTTGACGTGTATTCCCATATTGTACATGTTTTTCTTGTTTGTGTTTAAACTTCATGTATATGTCTATTTTATCCAAACTAATAATTATACATATACATCCTTGAGCCACTTGCCTTCATGCATATACTTTTGTGGACTCGTTTATATTTGGATATGTATGTATACTTTAGTTTGTACATGACATACATATACCTTTAAGGATTCTTGTTTTAATGATTTTTATTATTTTTAAGGAATTTCATTTTGAGCTTGATTGCCTATTTTCATGATGATGTGTTTCACATAACTCTTATGCACTCACTTTATTTAATGTTTTCTCATGATTTTGTTTTCATGAGTACAATTTGTGCTATATACATTTTGAGTGTTTGGTAATCATGTGATTTACATATTTTTCATGAAATATATTTTTGTTTTTTTCCTTACTTAAAGGATTTCGTACTAGTTTTCAAATTTTTTCATATAACTAGTTCGTATTCTTCACATGGTAGAGTTTTCATTTGTGCTAAAACTATTTTCAAACTTATTTTTGAAAACCCTACCCATTAAAGGGCGGTTGGTTGGGCGACCATGCCTTGTATGCTCATTATTGAAAATCTATTTAAAAGATGTGCATGCTTTAATCCATGCATATATAACTCCATGAGTTTTGTCATAATCAAAAAGGGGGAGATTGTTGGCCCAGAGGCCTTCTACTCTAGTTTTGGTGATGATTAACTTATGTAGTTATAGTTTACTAGTAATCTTATGATGTTTAGTTTCAGATACTTAACCAAGATATTAGTAGGTGATTAGCTTCAACAAAGGTGTTTTGGAGCTTTCACATGGTGATTCAAGAGCCCGAGCGTCAAATTCATATCTAGCACTCGTTTGGAGTCAAGCTCGGTGGATCACGTTTGGATCGAGTCGACTTGGAGATGGCGCTCTACAAGAAGACCTCGGTTTGTTTGTTTAGATCCATTGTTAAAGATTAGATAGTGTGATATGCTCAAGTTCACAACACACATACTTGTTTAAAGTTTCATATTTATTGGTTTTCGGTTTTTGGTTTAACCGATCTTGATTTTCATGAATAGATAGAATCAAAATAAGTTTACATGGTTTAATGTATATTAGATTTGTTCTATATACATCAATGCTTCAACTAGTTAAACAAACTTAGTTTGATAGTCTATTTCATAAGTTTAGAGTTTTGTATTTAAACAAAACTTATTTTCGGATTTAATGTCAAAAACATTGATATATATCTTTATATGTATATTGGATTATATCCATATACTATTGCCTCAAAGTTGTTTCAATATCATGTTTTTGTATTTGCAAGTATTTTGGACAAAACGATTTTCCATTTCAAAAATCCAAGTTTTGGAAAATACAGATTTTAGTTTTCGGCAAAATTTCTAAGTTACATAAATAGTTCAAAATGTTTGTAACATGGTTTGATTTTTCTCAAACATGTTTGTATATCAAAGTATTATACTGAAACTATTTTTGTGGATTTTTAGAGATTTTTTGAGATTTATTTGATAATTAAAAACCCAGTTTTCAAGTTCTGAAATTTACCCTGCCAGGCCCTGGCGGTGACGGGGACGGTCACCAGTGGTCGATCGACCGGACCGGTCGACCGACATGCACAAGGACGTGCATGCAGGCCAGCTTGTTTGGCCGGTCGACCGAGCAGTCGATCGACTGAAGACAACCCACTCTCAGTTTGGCCCGGTCGACCGGGCGTCGACTGTTGCTCTCTGGTTCTGGGCGCGGTCGACCGGGCGGTCGATCAGCAAGTTCAACGGTCGATTTATTGACCGTTGGCTTGTCGACCGGAAGGCCAATCTGGGACTTGTCAGCTGCCAACGGGCAGATTCTCTTAAGGGCTATATATATCCCATTCAAGAGTTGGTTTTATACAAGATTTTTAGAGAGAAATTTTTCATACTCCTTAAGTGTTTTTCAGCAAAAAATTTTTGGGTTCAAAATTCTTATTCTCTATTTGTTTTTAAAGTGTTTGATAATTCAAAGAAAATAGTCTTTTGGGAATTGATTTTAATCTAAAAATTCTATATCTATTTGGAGTTTTTCCCAAGTGATTTTCTTTGTTCCAAACACTTTGTTTTCTCACACTTGAGCTTATCTTCTATCCTATCTATTAGGATCTTTGTTTTGTTGGAAAAGAGATTTGGTTTGTGGTTGAGATAGACCACCAAGTTATAACCTTCCATCTTAGTGATATCCCTCTAGTGAGTGGTGATTGAGTTGATATCCCTCTTGTGTATAGGTGATTGTGGAAGTGTTGTTTGGCTCCCTCTAGTGAGAGGTAGAGATTGTGTTCGAATCCCTCAAGTGTGGGAGGTTTGATTTATATTGGCTTTGTGCCTTGCCTCTGTGAGAGGTTGTATTCGGTTGAGAGAGGAGTTGTGTACTCTCAGTTATTGTATTGCCCAAAATCCTCAGTGGAGGTTCCCTGTATGGGAGTCCTGTGTGGACAAGTTAGTGGAAATACTTCTGTGTGAAGGCAGTGACATAAAGCTGGGTGCTCGAACCTCGAAACAAATCTCGGTGTTTGCGTTTGATCCATTGACTCTAACTCTCTTTTATATTGTGCCTTGCATTGATTCATATTGTCATATCATACTTATATGCTTTGTTGTGATTGTTTGTGTGCCTCACTTGTGTATAACCATGAGAGCTTCATATAGCACCTCAACTCTTATTCAGAGGAATCAAGAGGAGTTAGTCCAGAGCCCTTCACAGGGAATTCAGCTACACTCGTTGGTTACACTAAGTGTGTTGCAATTAAGTTTTAATATTCGCATTTTTGTTCATAGATTAGCCGTACACCTATTCACCCCCCTCTAGGTATACTTACATGATGGCCTTAACTTTCCCATATTGAAAGTTAGGATGACCGTATTATTACAATCCCTAAGATGCTGGGTTGCAAAGGTGGTGACCAAACCCTATAGTGCACCCACCGGTGAGGAGGGAACTTGGTCCAACCTTGCCTCCAAGGAATATGAGACTAATTCAAAGGCTCAAAATGCCTTGCTTTTAGCATTGAATGAGGACGACATGACAAGGGTCATTCATTGCAAATCTGCCTATAAGATTTGGGGTTACTCATGAGGGAACATCACAAATCAAGAGAGCTAAAATTGATCTCTTGCGTTCCCAATATGAAAACTTTAAAATGCATGTATAATAAGTCTATTGATGAAATGATTACAAAGTTCACTAAAATTACTAATGGTCTTGCTTCTCTAGGTGATGAAATCAACAATGATCAAAAGGTCCGAAAGGTCATTCGCGCACTTCCACCGTCTTGGGAAGTCAAAGCTACCATACTGAAGGAGTTGAACGATAAAAATGAGATGGAGCTCATTGGTCTTATCGGCAACCTTAAGACCCATGAGATGGAGAAAAGGCAAGAGAAGAAATGGCGCGGCAAAAGAAGGAGACTATCACTTTCAAATCTACTCCTGTCATCTCCAACGATTAAGAAGAAAAAGAAGATGATGAAGAGCTATCTCTCCTTGTAAGAAATGTAATAAGAGCATACAACAGGAAAAATACAACCATAGGAGACGACTGCAAGGAAAGGAGGAAAGAAAATCATTTGCTTCAACTGTCAGAATACAGAACATATCATTGGCGAATGTCCAAATTTCAAAAACAAGATATCTTCTTCTATCAAGTAAAAGAAACCATTTGTGAAGAAAGCTCTCAAAGTCACTTAAGATTCAAAAAGTGAACTCAAAGAGGGGGTGGACACTGCAAACGTGTGTTTTATGGCAAACATACCCAAGGTAAATTCTGAACCATCTTTTGATAATAGTGGAGTAACTCAAGAGGATTTATTAAATGCTATTATAGAACTTTCAGTTAATTATTATTCTTTAAAGAAAAATTGTCAAACAATGAAAAAGGAAAATGATGTTCTTCAAAACAAAATTATTATTCTTTCCAAAGAAAAAGATAACTTGTCTTCTACTCTTTTATCAACACAAAGAGAGTTTGATGCATACAAGGTTTCATGTAAAGCTAAGTTTTTCAAGATTGATGAAAATGAAATCTCTATTAAAAACTAAAATTAAAAATTGGAGAAATGTTTTAAAGAAATGTGAGTTTAATAAAAGCTAAATTAGAAGATATATTTTCAAAGAAAAATGCTTCAAAGAAACACATTCATACTGCACATGCTCACACACACACCAAGCATGTTCATACACCACATGTTCACCATGCTCATAAACCACATGCTCATCATCCACATCATGCTTTCAAGTATGGGAGATTTTATAAATGTACATATTGTAGCCGCAAAGGCCATCTTGCAAGATTTTGCTATAATAGACTAAATTCTGTAAATTTTGCAAATAATAATGTTTAGGTTAGGAAAGGTGCTAACCCCCATGGACCCAATAAGATATGGGTACCAATATTCACCCCTATTGTATTTGATGTAGGTGTGGGTTCTCGCTTAACGTGAGAGTAATGGTGCCTCGATGGTGGATGCGCTTAAGCTTAATTGACACTACATTGGATGCATCTCCTTCAAGGATGTTTGGTGGGAGGACCATCATGGTTTGGAGACTGAGAGATGACCCTATTGGTTTGGTAACAATCTCTAACTCCTATTTTATTCAAATACTCTTATTGATTGATTTTTAGCATGTTTTGGTTTTAATGTTCATTATGATTGATCCTGTTTAGATTTATGTTTATGGTTTTGTACATGTTTTATGATAACGTATTTTCTTCATGTATATGTTACTTTTATCTAAACTAATAGATATACATGTACATCTGTGAGCCACTTGCCTTCATGCAATAAACTTTTGTGGACTCGTTTATATTTGAATATATATGTATACTCTAGCATATACAAAACATACATATGTCTTGAAGTTTGATTTGGTTTGATGAAAATTAAAACTTTTATGTGTTTCATGTTTGTAAAGAAATTTCATATGAGCTTCAATGCCTATTTCTATGATTATATTTTTCACATGACTCTTTTACACTCTATGTTTATGTTCACTCAGGATTTTTATTTCATGAGCATATATGTGTTTTATAGACTTTGAGTGTTAATTATTTTGTGACTTTCATGTTTCATGGGATATATGATTTGGTTTCATATCTTGAAGGATTGCGTACTAGTTTTAAAACTATCTTTAAAACTAGTTTCGTTTACTTTAAATGGTAGTGATTTTCATCCATGCTAAAATATTTTCAACTATTTTTGAAAACCCCAACCTTTTAAGGACGGTTAGATGGGCGACCATGCCTTGTATACCCTTATTAAATATCTTTTAAACTTATGCATGAAAAGGGTGATAGGTATGAGTTACACACTTGATCCTCATTATTTTTCACTTGGTGTCAAAATTGATATTTCATATTTTTGCATACTCATATGTGTTTTTCTATATATGTATGCCTCATATTTCAATTGGTATATCTATTAATATATATATATATATATATATATATATATATATATATATATATATATATATATATATATATATATATATATATATATATGAATTGATTGTGCTTGTTTCACATGTCGTTACATTTCATAAAAGTACAAACTTGTTTATTGCTAAGCTTGATTTAATCTATAATGTCAATTAGTTTTTTAATTGATATCTTATTCAAGCCTATGCATTGCTTTCATTTGTATTTCATAAAGGGGGAGAAAATTCTTGTTTTTAAATCGATTTTATGTAAAATTGGTATTGGTTGTATTTTTAATTGGTATCAATATTTTTAATTGGTATGAATATTTCATCAAAAAAATTTTTTAATTGGTATCAATATTGTATTTGGTATCACTATGTTTATAAAAATTTTCAAATTGGTATCAAAAATTGTTTTGTTGCCTAAAGAAAAGATTCGAATGTTTTGGTTTTACGTCTTATCGAATTTTTTTATATGACAATTGATTATTTTTAGTTCATCCCTTTTTAATGAATTGACAAAAAGGGGGAGAGAATTTTGAGTTTATATATGCATGTTTATATCCATATTTATGCATATACCTAATGCACCTTATTGAATATCCTTCTTGTTTATTACTATGCATGAGTTAAAGGGGAGCTTCTATGATGCTTATCTTTAATCCATGCATATATAACTCCATGAGTTTTGTCATTATTAAAAAGGGGGAGATTATTGGCCCAAAGGCCCATCACTCTAGTTTTGATGATGATCAACTCATGTAGTTATAGTTTAATAATGATCTTATACTTATTTAGTTTCAATTATCTATCAAGATCTTAGTAGGTGTGCAGCTTCAACAAAGGTGTTTTGGAGCTTACACGTGTTGATTCAAGAGCTTGTGTATCAAGATCGCATCTAGCACTCGGTTGCAGTCTAGCTCATTAGATCGTGTTTGGATCGAGTCGACTTGGAGAAGGAGTTCTACAAGAAAACTTCAGTTTGTGTTTAGTTTAGTTTGTTAAAGATTAGTATATATGTTTGAAGCGCAAGTTCACACACACACACACACACAAGTTCAATACGTTTGATTTTCAGTTAACCGGATTTGGATTTCAAGTACACATATATCGGATTTTGGATTTTAACCAGTTTTAGTTCTGCTGATCTGCTCGACACCCTTTTACATTTCATATCATAACTTTTTATTCATATATTCAAATAACATGATTTAAACTGCATTTAAAAGCTAACGCTCATATATATATTTCTTATTCAATAATCATTTACGGATTCAAATGTTAAAGATGTCAAATATTTGGTTGAAGTTCTTTCTTGTTATGAAAACAGTTTAAAGTTTCTGATCTGATACCTGTTAGTATTTTATTGATAATGTTCTAATCCAAAATGATATTGAGTTTGATTCTAATTGCATTAAAAAGAATACATAACGATTTACAAATTATTCCAATATACCTATTTCTAAATTCGGACGTTTGCAGCCTGAAAACTATGCTCAAAGTTGACCAATAGTCTGCCAAATTGGCAGAATGGCTAATTTTCTAGAGGCTGATTTTTAGCATGTTTTTAAAACGTGTTTTATTAAATTTTAAGAGTCAATTTATTCCTTTTAAACTCAATAAAACTAATCTAAGTTTGCTCTTCCTAAGACCTATATAAAGGGGTCATTAGGATTGAGTTCATCATAACAACAACAGCAATTCCATTGAAAATCAAAGTTTGGGTTTCAAGAGAAAAAGTTTTCAAGTTTTAGTTTTATGCTTTTATTTTCAAAAACCTTCTTTAAGTTTTTTTTCCGCTCTTAAAATATCTTCTATTTCAAATTTCACTTACAAAACTTTGAGTTTCAATCTTATATATTATTCTCTAGGGTTTTATAAAGAAGTGTTTTCAAGAGAGAATTTGTTGTCTTTTAATCACGCAGTGCTTATTGTATTGTTGCTACACCACCTCTGTACTAGAGGAGTGTGTTGGGGAGTTGTGTGCTCCATAGTGATTGTAATTCCTTTGGTGAAAAGTTCTAGTGGATTGGAAATCTTTCATGTTGGTGAAGGCAGAGACGTAGAGCGGTGGCTCGAACCTCGAAATAAATCTCGTTGTTTGCGATTGATTTTCTTGTCTATTATTTACTTTATATTCATTCTTTTATTGTTGATCTGTACTCTTGCAACAAGATTGCATTGAGCACTTCATACTCTTATCTAGAGGAATCATGAGGAAGAAGTTCAGAACCCTTCACAGGGTATACGGCTTCTAATCTTGCTTTGAGTGATCGTTTGCGTCATATCATTTTTATTTTGCATTGGATTTTAATTTGATTAGCCTTACACCTATTCCCCCCTCTAGGTGTAATTTCATAATCATGTCCCCAACACTGTTTAGCTCCGCTTGTATGTTCGCTTTCTTATTTGCTCGCTTGCCTGCTTGATGATTTATCTATTATTCTTCTTGATGGTTGTGAAGAGTTTAAAATCTTCACTTATACTATTTTCTAAAATTGTATTGTTTTCTAGTATTTGTACCGATCTTCTGTATCAGAACCATTTCTTGTATTCATATCCCCTGTATTGGTACTATTTTCCTATATTTGTACCAATATCTGGTATTGGTACCATTTTCTGCATTATGATACTAAATAGTGATATCTATTGTGCTTATTACTTGACGTGCGATCACTTGGTATGTTGACACCTGACACCTGACATGCTACTACTTGACACCGCGCCCCTATTATGAAATCACTTATCACTCGCCACCTGTCATGTTAACACTTATCCTTTGATTATCACATTTTGTAAGAATCATGTACCTATTATCCTGTATTATATACAGTGACATGTATCTCTAGTACTCATGTATTCTTGTACGCTTGAATTCCTAAAACTATCCTGCTCCTGCTATTCCTATAAATTGATAATTACATAATAAATTATAAATAAGATAACTTGTACCAAATTTAGGAAAAACTGATGGGTCCTGATGAGTTCCATGGTTATGGTGGTCATATCGTGTCACGCGTGGCCACATTCTTGAGGGATCACCTGGCGGCCACCAGGGATTCCGTGGGGTATACTGGCACCCTTAGCCCTCCTATTTATTCCTGCCAAATATGCATAAGCCCTCGGCCTATTTTTATAGGATCTGTGATACCCTGCTCCTGTTCGGGCGTATAATAAGTCTCGATACCTAGTGGTACATTTTGGCTCATTACCAGATACTCGGACCATTGTCCAAGGCATGTACGGGACCCATAAATATGGTTCGTCGAACTCCATCATTTCCAAATAACTAGCTCTATAAGTTGTAAGTGAAGGTATGTGGAGTAGGACACATACTAAAACCTACAACTTAAATGTCCTTAATTATAATAAGATACTAATGTACAATTCATTGTGTTGTTTTGCAACTCGTGTTGTATGCGCTCGGATTACGGTGATATGGAATAAAGGTATATAGATGAGGGCATTTTTGTTTGGATTAATCCTTGGACATACTAATCTCATAGGGCCATGACCTAAGCTTGTACGATTGATTTTGCTCGTATTTAGTTTTATCTAATTTTATCAGTTTTATGTTAGTTTAGGAGATAAGTGGTCTGCCTTGGTTACTGCCTCATTGCCTGCTCCTGTATGTATCTGTATTCATGATACGCTTTTCAATACATACTTATGACTTGAATTTATCGATTCACGTATGTTTGACCCTGCACGTCGCTTGGCATTCACCACACCACTCGTTGAGGAGTTCTGACTCCTTTGGACCTATATGTTCAGTTTTCTGAACTTGGAGCTTGTGGATTCTCCAAATTGCTGATCAGATATGCGCAGCGAAAGCGTGAATCGTCGGAAAATCAATCCGAGGCCCTATCCTTCTAAGCCCTCTGCTCGGCTCTCGAATTTTTATTTTGTGACTTGTGAGTGTCTTTTGTACAGTTCATAATTGTATATCTTTTTGTATTCTTGCATTTGTGCCAATCAGTGATGCAATATTCTTGTAATATTGTGTCAAATCTTGTGATAACTTTGTAATTCTACTCATATGTTGGAACGTATAATGCACCACGTTCTTACATACTCTGATTCTTACAAGTACTGATGCTTAGCATTTATATGTAAGGGTATTTTTGACCGATGTATATACGTCGCAGTAACATCTCTATACGCGCGGGATCGGGGTGTTACAGGGTAGTATCAGAGCCTAGGCTTTCACATCCTCAGTACATCTAGACGGCAAATTAATGGTAAAGAAGTTTGTAGTAGGATTGCATGGATCCCGGTTATACAGTCCAACTATAAATACATAGTTATCTATTTCTTCTTGATCATCCCTTCCTTAATTCTTGAGTCCTTTCCATCTTTTTGTTTTCTTGTTCCCGACTTCTTTATACCAACTTAAGATATGAATAGACTTGAGATGTAGCGGCATAGTATTGAATAAAACTTTTATACGATCTCTTCGACCAACTCTATGAATCTTGGGTATTCTCAAAATATTATGTAGTCAGACTATTATCCAAAAGTCGGTATTCAAGTTTCTCTATGGTTATTCTATATTCATTGTTATCTTTCAGAGTGATCGACGCTCAATATTCAAAATTCTTAATTATCATTCTTCTTTATTTATGCTCAATATTATCAGAGTTTTCTTCATCTTCTGTATTCTGATCTATTCTTGGAGTAATATTAAGCATGCAGCACATTGGGAATTCTTTTACAGACTCTTCATCAAGTACAACTTCATGCCTCTCAGATAAAGAAGCGATATCGGGTCAGTATTATATGGCATCGTCAGAAGAATTATACAGCAGAAAGTGCAAAAGTTATCTAAGTCCCAAGATAATTATCCTGTCGATTGGAAGGGTTACCCATAGTTATTCATATTTTAATTGGTATAATCCCCATCCCATCTTTCTTGTGTTCATTCTCCCCTTGTCAAAATTTGAGGACGAAATTTTATAAAGTGGATAGAATGTAACACCGCGTTCTTAGTATACATACTTAGTAACAAATTAAGATTTTTTGATCATATTTTTTAATTTACTTTTTTTATGATTATTTATGTGATTATTTTGCTCCGATTCGCAATTTCAGACTCAGCCCTAGTCTGAACCGGGGACCCGATCCTAGTGTATTACTCGATTTAGTCTTTCTGGTAGTCATATTCGATCGATTTCAGTTTTAAACATTATTTTTCAATATTTTGATTTTTCATAATTTTTTAAATTTTTCCGAATGAAATTGCAAAATCTTCAAAATCGATATCGACCAGTATCGCTGGTAGATTCCAGGATTTTAATTTACAAATTGAGTTAAATTTCTAAAATCTACTTTCACATTATTTCTTAAAATCACATTTTCTACCTTAATATATTTTTGGAGCTTTTTCTAAAATTATCAAAAATCGACCGAATTTGGTGTCGGCCGATATCATCAGTTGATTCCAGGATTTTTTATTTGAAAATGGAGTTTATTTCAAAAACCTGATTTCATATTATTTCTAAGGGTGATGTTTTCTACCTTTGGATATTTTTGAGGATTTTTTGGAATAGTTGATATTTCCCAACATTATTATAATTTTATTTATTTTAGAATCTTTTTCTCTTTATTCTTTATTTTCCTTTTCTTTTCCTTTTCTTAACCCTATTAACCACCAGCTACCCATATGGGGCCTACTTCTATTTAATTTCCAATCTTCTCCATCACTTCTCCCTCTCTTTATCTTTCTTTTTCTTTTCTTTTTCCTTCCTTTCTTTCTTTCTCCCTTTCTGCTCCTCTCCCTTTTCTTTTTCTACCTTGGAGTGCCACCACCACTATAGCCCGGGGCCAGTGCCGCAACCTCTGATGACCAAGCCCTTATACTCTGGTCTCCCCTCCCTTGCACTCTTCCTTCACCTCCTCCATCAACAACATCTCCATCTTCATCTTCAACCTCATTACCACCTCCTTCAAACCCCCAAATTCTCCACCTCCACTCTACTTCCACTACCTTCTATACCGTCTCCACCACTACCTCTTAACCACTATACCACCACCTTAAATCCACCATCCTCCCTGCCGAATCCACCTCTAAATCTCCTCCTCCTTCACTATCATCTCCCCCACCTCCTTCAAAAAATCACCACCATAACCAACTCCAACACCCCCTCTCCTTTGGGGCTGCACCGACCACCTCCTGTCGGCGGCGGCCAGGGCGCCTCCGGTGATCGGCGGTCAGGGGGCCTCCTAGCCCCCTCTGCATGAACTGAGAGAAGGTGCAGCAACCCCCTTTTCTTTCTCTCTCACTCTCTCCTTTTCTCTCCCCCGTATATTCTCTCTCCCCCCTATATTCTCTCTCCCTTTAGGCCAGAGCCAAGCCACGACCAGGCCAGGCCGTCGCCTGACAATTTCTCTTTTTGCTCTCTTCTTCTCTTTTATTTCCCCTCTCCCTTCTCTCTCTAGAGCTCTTTCTCTCTACAAAAGTATCTCTCACATAGTGGTGGTGGGTGTGCCTGGTGCGTGTGCATGGGTATTCAGAGTTCGGGGATTTCACGAATTTTTCGAAGAGATTTAGGCGATTGTTCTCATCTTACTTTACTGGGGTTTTCTCGCTTTTGCATCAGTATTATGTATTAGGCTATGTGATTGAGTTTTAACCTACACACAAGAATACAGAATTTCAGAACTAAGAATAAAGAGTGCAAGTTCTCAATACTATCGCTATAGCAAGTGGCTATGCGAGTCATGATCCATAAGGAGGGACTAGCGATGGAAGCTTATTTAGTAAGTTCTCTTTTATGCTACAATCAATGGTTAAAATTCTTCTTTGGTTTCTTAAAAGAAAAGAGAAAAATGGAGTTACAGTTAAATTAGGAAGAAAGTGGTAGATTGAGAAGATGGAGAAAATAGAAAAGTGATATATACAAATAAATTAAAAAGAGTGATAAAAGAAGTGGTAGATTGTGGTGTTCTAAACTAAAGAATTAAAAAAAAAGAAACTAAAATTACTTACCTCCTTTGACCAAATACTTACCTTGAATCTGTGGCAATGATGTTACCTTGAAGTGGAAGCGATTAGCGCATAGCTTATAAGAGTTGATTCCTGTCTCTTCCACATTATATCATCAAGAGGATATAAGTATGTGATTGAGCTTGAACCTGCACACAAAACACAGTATTTCAGAACTTTAAAATAGAGATGTGCAAGTACTCAATTCTACCGCAATAGCAAGTGGCTATGCGGGTCGTGATCCACAAGGAGGGACTAGCGATGGAAGCTTTTTAGTAAGTCTTCTTTTAAGATACAAAGTTTGGTTAAAGTTCTTCTTTGGTTCTTAAAAAGAAAAGAGAAAAAGAGTTATAGTTAAGTTAGAAAGAAAGCGATAGATGGAGAAGGCGGAGAAAAATGGAGAATGATTATTTATAAAGAAATGAAAAAGGAGTGATGAAAGAAGTGGGTGTTGGTAATCTAAACTAAAGAAATAAAAGAAAAGAAAGAAGATTAAAGAAATACTTAGCTAGTTTGGTTGATGACTTACCTAGAACCCTTGCATGTTCTACCTTTCTTCGGAGGCGTGCAACGCATAAGCCATACGATCGAGCTTAGTCCTCAGTCGTATTACATCATCAAGATGAACAAGAATGAAATGATACGGAGTCTTGAGGAGGAGAACATCATCGTTGGCACTCACACAAACATTGTTATACTAATGCTTCTGGATTCACTTGCATGCTCATCAAACCGAAAGAGGTAAAGTAGCATGAAGAAGAAGAAAACAAAAGTAAAGACGAAAATAAAAAAAATTACCTTTTACTGCTTGCAGAAACGATGGAAGAAAGGAGGAGGGTACATCGGTGCACTCGCAACATAAGCCTCTCTCTCTTACTTACATGAATCTCAATCTAACCTAAGCTTACATACAAATTAAAATTACATGAAAAGAAAAAAAAAACCTATACTACAAAGAGTGAAAAACTGGACTAATTCCTATCTCTGCATGACCGTCCGCTGGAGGCTCTGAAAAACCCAGTATTTATAGGCAAAAACCCACCTACAGGATCATATGAAGATAGGGGGAGCAAACGCTCCCCCTAACTCTCCAACAGAGCCGCGGAAACGTGGCCAAAGCCGCGTTTCCGCGGCCTGGCCACACCCTGTTGGTGGTGCTCCCGGTTTCTTGATTTGTAATTATCTTGATTTGGATTTGCAGTTTATGTCCGAAATTTTGACGAAATGGCCTTTGATCCTTGGCTTTAACCGATCGATTCAGGGAGGATTCTTCTCAACCGGTTTTCAACCTCTCTGATATGCCAAGATTTAGCCCTGATTCCTTGATTTCGAATTTATTCTGAATTAAGTCAGGATTTGGTGGGCTTTTGGGCTCATTTCTCTTCATTCTCCTTTAGGAATGGGCTTGCAAATAAATTAAACATTTAATTAGGAAAATGCAGAGTTTATTCTATAATAAGTAGGAGAATATGATATTAAATGTGCAATATTAGTGACCAATCACACCCCCATACCTATCTTTTGCTCGTCCTCGAGCAAAACAACTAAACTATACTAAGGATTATTAGACCACTTTCGCAGGTCATGCGATTGCACTGAACATGTGCAACAAGCCGTTAAACATCTAGGTTTCCCCTAGAGGACGAGTTTTGTCTCGTGAGGGTTTTTAGTGGATTACACCCACAAAATCCATAAAGAAAGAGAAACAAAGAGTTAGTATTTTCGAAAAGCATTTTGAAAGTGAAAAATATTTGAAATATAATTGTAAGACTTAAGTAATTTATAAGTTATAGGAAAACTAAAATTTTCATTCCTAAACTTAGTCTCTATTCAAAAATTTGTTATCAATCAAAGTAAGAAGTCAAATTGTACTTCTCACCTAGTCTATTATTTACCCTAAGTCATATGCACCTTGTGATTGTGAAAATTTGACTAAGGGTTCTTTAACTCTAACTCTTACGCCTCATTTATTTTATATATATATAGATTTTTTTTGGTATTATTCCTTAGTTCTATTAGGCTTTCTAATCTGCCCATGTAACGAGCCTTTAATCGATGACTCCCAAACCAAATGGTCTTAGGGCACCAGGTGAGAAAACACCCCAAGGACTTAAGGACTCGAGCAAATAAGGCCACAAAACTAAGGATTTTATTATATGAACCCCTTTTAGGCGTGAATACTTATGTTTCATGAGGCATAAATACCCAGCTTAATCAGAGGATTTATATATATACTTTATTTTCTCAAACTTATCTAATTATCTTTTGCATAAATATTAAGGGTTGCTTAGGCCAAAGCACCTAGCTAATCAATAATTAGATTTGTTTAAATATTTTTTTCTTTTTCATAATATTTTTTTATAAGGCATAAGAATCTTTATTTTTGAACCCTAAGTGTGTAAGTGTATGAAGTATGCATATTTCATTAAGGTAAAGATCAAGACTAAATTACTTTGACAAATTATCTTCCTAACCTCAAAAATCAAACATATAGTCTTATTTTGACTAAGTTTAAGAAATCCTAATTTTGATTTCCTATTCCTTAAAATTGACTTAATTTCTTACAAAAAATATGTCAAAATATTGTTTCTATTTCAAAAAGTTTTTAAAAGTAAAGAATTTTTTTTGTTTTAATAAAAAGAAAAAACCTAAGTTATGTTAGACCCTCCCCCATACCTATCTCATGCATTGTCCTTAATGTATGAATTAATGCATAGATGCATGAAAAAGAAGAAAGGGAAGGAAGATACTATCTTAAGGTGGTGGTTCCGATGGTGGTCTGATTGGTTCACGAAATGCGGCGCAATCGACTTTTCCTGGAGTTCGGAGGAGCCCACCAAAAATCTCTTTAATATAACCCATTAAAATGATGTATTCATGAAGGATTTTTATTAAAAATTTAACCCCATCTAATTTTCAAATTTAATAATTAATTTTGGAGTCAAATTTGTCAATCGCCTTATCTCAAAATGGAGTGTGAAAAGATAGAATGATTGACTTGGACTCAGGAAGTACATGAACTAATACCGACTCAGGAAGGTAACTTAAGTCAAGTAAAGGTTCAGGAGTCGAGATTGGTTCGGAAAGTGGGTCCAAGTCAAGAAGTTGAAACTCAAGTCCACATTTATTTTCCAACAATGGAATGTGACTTAATATTGGTGATTCAAGTTCAAGAATGATAGGTGTGGGAATCAAAATTGACTCTAAAATATTACTCAAGTCGGGTAACAAAATAGGAGTCAATATTGATTCGGGAATTTGAACTGGATCACAGATTTGAGAATCTAAGTCACATTTCTCATTGAGTTCAATGTCATAAAAATGAGAACTTGCCAATTTGTCAATAGGACTTTCAAAAGTGTAAAATTGGTCAAGTTCAATATGATCATCAAAGATGGGTGATTTAATTTCATGATGAATGGCACAGGATCCAATGTTGACTCGGGAAAAAGGTTGAAATCAAGTGAAGACACCCGAGTCATAATTGAATCAGGAAGTGAAATTGAATCACTAAGTTGAGGTTCATGATCATATTCATTTTCAAGTTCAATTTCAAGAAAGGGATAACTTGCCAAACCGTCAATATAACTTTCAAAATTTGTAGTTTGGGCAAGTTCAAATGATTGTTCTGAAATGGAACCTTGTGTTCCAAAACAACATGACTCTTCGGCTCTAACAGAATGGTTACTGACATCAAAACTGGCCAAACGGTGTGAACATAGAGATTGGACCATCATATCTATGTCATTATTACGAGCGTTTTGAGCCTGAGTCATGGCTTCAAGCATCTTTTCATAGTTGATAGGTTCATCGCTTTGTTGCGATTGGTCTTGAAAAGATGAAGTGCTGTTTTGGAATTGGTGGTAAAATTGCAAGTCCATCAGATTTTGTGATTGTTGTTTGGACTCACGCATACTCATTTCCAAAATTGATGATTTTCTATTTTGGACTGGTGGAACTGAGTATGAGTCTTGAAAATATTGTGGACAAGGTGGATAAGGAGGACAAGTTGGTTGAAAATTGGACTCGGGGGAGGTGAATCCCCATTGACTCTGTGAAGAGTTAAAATTATTATGGAAATTATGGTTATAAGATTGGGGGCATGGGTTATATTGATTCGGATAAGACCAATCCGGCACACTAGGTTGGTTAAAGTTATGATCTACCGAGTTGGTAATATCTGAAAAAGAAGTTGGTGTGTAATATAGATTACCATTAAAATTGGAAAAAATTATTGTTATAAGCCATATCACACAATAAAACACGAACAAAAAACAAACAAATAAGCAAACAAAAAAGAAAAAAATTCTAACCTAAGTTAAGGTAGACCTATGACCTAGATGACTCCTAACTGGTTAGACTGTCCACGGGAGGTATAATGCAGACTTTGACCACAAGCTAATCAGCCAGGTCAGGGCAAGATTGGTGGGAGGTTTTCCGTCAAAGACGTTCCTTAATAAAAATAACACCAACCTTCGGGCTTTCGGCCCTAATCCCCTTCTTAGACACTGATTTGGCAGGAGTCAAATTCCAACACCTTTCCCCTTAGGATAATCTCCTAATTGAGTCCGAGATGTCCCTAGGGCCAACGTCTACTCATTTTAGTTAGGTTTGGGTTAGTGAGTGAGGAGATTGTTTGTGGGCTAAGGGAGGGTAATGACTTCCCCACCTTATCTTATTTATAGGACGAGCCCTTAAGTCAATTTAGTGCAGTGTACAAGTATATAGAAAAAATAACATTCAAGCAATCATACAAGAATGAACCTTATACTAAATGCTATGCACACATACCTTGGCTCCAGCACTCTTCAATAGTAAATAAAAAATGAAATGAAATAGACAAGTGCCTAAATGCAAAGTCTAAATCATTTTTAATATCTACAATCAACTTTTTACTGTTGTGTAAGAAATATATATACGGTGAGTCAAACAAGGAGATAAATGCTACAGAAATTCAGATTTTCAATTCAGCCAACCTGCAAAAATACAGGTTAATAGTTCACTCAGTTTTGCCACTAAAATGTAGCAAATCTGAGCGCTTCTTGGCTCTGCATTCTTCAGCAGAGTTCAAGGCCACTTATATGTCCACTGCAGCAAGAATTCCTTGTTGTTGAATCTGTACAAAAAAATAAAAAAGAAAGTTAACGAAAAATGTAAACTTTTAAAGAGAGTAACTTACCGTCCCTCCCTGGCAACGGCGCCAAAAATTGATTGAGCTTGAACCGGCACACAAAATACAGTATTTCAGGACTTTAAAATAGAGATGTGCAAGTGCTCAATTCTACCGCAATAGCAAGTGGCTATGCGGGTCGTGATCCACAAGGAGGGACTAGCGATGGAAGCTTTTTAGTAAGTCTTCTTTTAAGATACAAAGTTTGGTTAAAGTTCTTCTTTGGTTCTTAAAAAAAAAAGAGAAAAAAGAGTTATAGTTAAGTTAGAAAGAAAGCGATAGATGGAGAGGTGGAGAAAAATGGAGAATGATTATTTATAAAGAAATGAAAAAGGAGTAATGAAAGAAGTGGGTGTTGGTAATCTAAACTAAAGAAATAAAAGAAAAGAAAGAAGATTAAAGAAATACTTACCTAGTTTTGTTGATGACTTACCTGGAATCCTTGCATGTTCTACCTTGCTTCGGAGGCGTGCAACACATAAGCCATAGGATCGAGCTCAGTCCTAAGTCGCATTACATCATCAAGACGAACAAGAATGAAATGATATGGAGTCTTGAGGAGGAGAACATCATCATGAATTATCGTTGGCACTCACACAAACATTGTTATACTAATGCTTGTGGATTCACTTGCATGCTCATCAAAACCAAAAGAGGTAAAGTAGAAAGAAGAAGAAGAAAACAAAATTAAAGACGAGCATAAAAAAAATACCTTTTACTGCTTGCAGAAACGATGGAAGAAAGGAGGAGGGTATATCGGTGTCACTCTCAACATAAGCCTCTCTCTCTTACTTACATGAATCTCAATCTAACCTAAGCTTACATACAAATTAAAATTACATGAAAAGAAAACAAAAACCTATACTATAAAGAGTGAAAAACTAGACTAATTCCTATCTCTGCATGGTCGTCCTCAGGAGGCTCTGAAAATCCCAGTATTTATAGGAAAAAACCCACCTACAGGATCATATGAAGATAGGGGGAGCAAACGCTCCCCCTAACTCTCCAACAGAGCCGCGGAAACGCGGCCAAAGCCGCGTTTCCGCGGCCAGGGTGTGGCCAGCTAGCCACACCCTGTTGGTGGTGCTCCCCGGTTTCTTGATTTGTAATTATCTTGATTTGGATTTGCAGTTTATGTCCGGGATTTTGACGAAATGGCCTTTGATCCTTGGCTTCAACCGATCGATTCAGGGAGGATTCTTCTCAACCGATTTTCAACCTCTCTGATATGCCAAGATTTAGCCCTGATTCCTTGATTTCGAATTTATTCTGAATTAAGTCAGGATTTGGTGGGCTTTTAGGCTCATTTCTCTTCACTCTCCTTTAGGAATGGGCCTACAAATAAATTAAACATTTAATTAGGAAAATGCAGAGTTTATTCTATAATATGTAGGAGAATATGATATTAAATGTGCAATATTAATGACCAATCAGTATGAAATGATATAGAAAGAGGCTAAAAATCCATCGTCATGAGCTATCAGTGGCACTCACAAGGGCAAGGCTCTTTCGATGTTATAAGACTTACTTGGATAGCAATTGGTACCAAAAGAAGAGAAGTAGAAAAGAAGAAGAAGAATACAAAAACAAAAAAGTACATAAAAAAAACTATAGATGCAATTGTGTACCAATAAGAGAAAAGAAGAACAACTTACACCAGTGTCACTCTCAGCACAAACTTCACTCTCATTCTCCTATGAAACTCTGATCTCCTCTGAATTACATAAATAAAAACTGAAAATTACATAAAAAGAAAAATAAAAACATAAACTAAAAAGAATGAAAAACTGGCCTAGAATCTGTCTCTACATGGTCGCCCATTTGCCTTTGAGATTGCAGGTATTTATAGGAGAAATAAAGAGGATAGAGGAGTACGGAGATAGGGAAAGCTGGCTATTTCTGAATTTGAATCCTCCCCTTATCTCCAAACTTGATTTAATGTGAATATTCAGTTCTGATCTGCAGCTTGTTGGCGTGTTGATTGCTGAAAATAACTTATCAAATTATAGAATTAGAAATAGTGATCAACTTAAAAGTTTTCACCCTTTAAGTCATCTTTCTGAATCATCTTGAATCATTAGATTTGAGTTTTGGTAGCGAAAGTTGTGATTCAAATACTAAAATGTAACCAGTCAGAATCTGAGTCAAAATTCCTTCATCTCATCCATTGATCTTCTCACTATCCATTTATCCCTTTGAATTTTGAATTTGGACTCTGTATTTGATGTTATCCTCGGTCGATCTTCAGCTTTAACCACTTGATTCACCAAAAACTTAATTTAACTAACTGGATTTGGGATCATCCTCCTCTAACAAAATAGATCTAATTAAATCTGAATTTAATTAATATTTATTTGATTTTAAATAGACATTTAAGAAAAGAAATTTAGCAAATTTATTACATGATAAATGTGAAAATGTAATAAAGAATAATGCAATAAATTTGTGCAACCACATCCCCACACCTATCTTCTGCTCCTCCTCCAGCAAAATAATAAAACTAAATCAAAGATTATTGACCACTTTTGCAGGTCACTCGATTGCACTGAGCACGTGCAACGAGCCGTTAAACCTCTAGGCTCCCCTACAAGACGGCTTTTGTTTCGATAGGGTTTTTAGTGGATTGCAGCCACAAAATCCATAAAGAAAGAGAAATAAAGAGTTAGTATTTTCGAAAAGCATTTTGAATGATAAAAATATTTGAAGTATTATTATAAGAGTTCAAGTAATCTATAAGTTATAGGAAAATCGAACTTTTCATTTCTAAACTTAGTCTCTATTCTAAAATTTGTTATCAATCAAAGGAAGGAGTCAACTTGTACTTCTTATCTAATCTATTACTTTACCCAAAGTTATATGTACCTTCGTGACCGTGAAATTTTGACTTGAGAATCTTTAACTCTAACTTTTATGCCTTTATTATTTTTTATTTTTTTATTTCGTGGTGATACAATTCCTTAGTTCTATTAGGCTTTCTAATCTGCCCATATAACAAGTCTTTAATCGGTGACTCTCAAACCAAACGGTCTTAGGGTACTGGGTAAGAAAACACCCCAAGGACTTAAGAACTCGAGCAAAAAAGGCCACAAAACTAAGGATTTTATTACATGAGCCGCTTTTAGGCATTAATACTTATGCTTTATGAGGCACAAATACCCAGCTTAATCAGAGGATTTTTATTTATATTTTTTACTTTTTTCTTTTTTTTCTTTTTTATCTTTCAATAAGGCATAAGAATCATTGTTTTTGAACCCTAAGTGTGTATAAAGTATGCATATCGTTAAAATAAAAATTAAGACTAAATTACTTTCACAAATTTTCTTTGTAGCCTTAGAAATCAAACAAATAATCTTATTTTGATCAAGTATAAGAAATCCTAATTAAGATTCTCCTATTCCTTAAAATTGACTAAAACTCTTACAAAAAATATGTCAAAATATTGTTTCAATTTTCAAAAAGTTTTTAAAAGTAAAGAAAATGTTAATAATAAATTTTTAATAGTAAAAAGAAAACCTAATTTATGTTAGAACCCTCCACCCACCTCTATCTCATGCATTGTCCTTAATGTATGAATTAATGCATAGATGCATGAAAAAGAAGAAATGGAAAGAAAATATTACCTTAAGGTGGTGCTTCCGGTGGTGGTCTGAGTGGTCCATGAAATGGGCCCAATCTAATTTGCGTGGAGTTCTGAGGAACCCACCAAAAAGCTCTCTAATATAACCCACTAAAATGATGTATAATGAATAATTTTAATTAAGAATTTTATCCCATCTAATTTTCAAATTTTCAAACTAATTTTAGAGTCATTATTATCAAAACATCTGTCCCAAGATGAAATAATTGATCTGGAATCAGGAAGGGCATGAACTACATTCGACTCAGGAAAATGGCTGAAGTCAAATAAAGGTTCAAGAGTCAAAATTTGTTCAGGGAGTGGGTCCAAATCAAAAAGTTAAAACTCAAGTCCACATTCATTTTCCCACACGAAATGTGATTTTCTAAGATTGATGATTCAAGTTCAAGAATGACATGTATGGGAATTAAAACTGACTCTAAAATATTACTTAAATCAGGTAGCAACACAGGAGTTAATATTGATTCAGAAATTTTACCTGGATCACAAATTTGAGACTCAAGGTCACATTCGCATTGAGTTACATTCGTCATTGAGTTCAATTTCGTAAAAATGAGAACTTGCCAATTTGTCAATGGGACTTTCAAAATTATGAAATTAGTCAAGTTCAATATGATGATCATAAAAGATTGGTGATTCAATTTCCTGATGAACAGGCACAGAATCCAATGTGGACTCTGGAGAAGGATTGAAATCAGGTGAAGAGACCGAAGTCATTATTGAATCAGGAAGCAGAATTGAATTACAAAGTTGAGGTTCAGGATCATATTCATTCTCAAGTTCAATTTCAGGAAAGGGATAACTTTCCAAAATGTCAATGTGGTTTTTAAATTTAGAGATTGGGCAAGTTCAAATGGGTATGCTTAATGGAATCTTGTTTTTCAAAATAACATGATTCTTTGGCTCTAACAGAATGGTTAGGGATATCAGGAATGGTCAAAGGGTGAGAATGGAGAGCTTTGATCATTATATCTATGTTATGATTATGAGCGATTTGAACCTGAGTCATGCCTTCAAGCAGCTTTTTCAGAGTCGATTGGCTCATCATTTTATTATGATTGGACTTGAAAAGATGAAGTTTTGTTTAAAATTTGTGGTGAAATCGTGAGTCCATCAGATTTTGTGATTGTTGCTCGAACTCACGCGTGCTCATTTCCAAGATTGATGGTATTCTATTTTGAATTAGTGGAACTGAGTATGAATCTTAAAAATAATGTAGAATTGGGGAGGCCTAAAATTTTCGTTCGGCCTCCTGCATGGCTTCTATACTCTTTTCTAGGTTGGATTTTTCTTCAATGGGTTTGTCTAGAAAAAGAGTATAGGAATCAAAATTGAGAAATGAATATTGTGAAACTTGTGGATAAGGTGGATAAGGAGGACAAGTTGGTTAAAAATTGGACTCGGGGGAGGTGAATTCTCATTGACTCTATGAAGAGTTAGAATTATTTTGAAAATTATGATCATAAGATTGGGGGCATGGGTTGTATTGATCCGGATAGGTCCAACCCGGTGTATTTGGTTAGTTCATATTGTAAAAAATCTGGTTGGAATTATCCGAGTCAAATGGGGTGAAATATGAATTACCATTAAAACTGGAAAAATTGTTGTTATAATCCATATCATACAAGAATTATTAAAATCAAACAAAGAAAAACAAACAAATACACAAACAAAAAGAAACAAAATCTAATCTAAGTTAGGGTAAACCTTAGACCTAGACGACTCCTAACTGGTTACACTGTCCATAGGGGGTATATTATCGAATCTGACCACAAGTTAATCGGTCAGGTAGGAGCAAGATCAGTGGAAGGTATCCGTACCTAAGCAACTGGCCTAATTATGCCAAACAACCAACCCTCGGGGTTTCACCCCTCAATCCCCAACCTTAGACACCAATTTGGAAAGAGTCAGATTCAAATCAACTTCCCCCTTAGGTCGGTCTCCTATATGAGTCTGAGATGTCCCTAGGGCCAATGTCTACTCAGTTTTAATTAGGCTTGGGTTAGTGAGTGAGGAGATTGTTTGTGGGTTAAGAGAAGGTAATGACTTCCCACCTTATCTTGTTTATATAACAAGCCCATAAGATTGATTGTGCAAAAAGTGCAGGATATAGAAAAGTAACATTCAACAAGCAAATAATCACTCAAGAATATTTCCTAAACTATATTCTAGGCATACATACCTTTTGCTCCAGCACTCTTCAACAGTAATAAAAAAATGTAAACGAATTAGACATGTACCTAAATGCAAGTCTAAACCATTTTTAGCATTTGATAAACATCATTTTACTGTTGAGCTTAGAAAGTATATACAATGAGATAAATAAGGAAATAAATAGCCATAGAATTTCAGCTTTGCAATTCAGCCAACCTGCAGAAATACAGGTTAGTAGTTCACTCAGATTGCCACTGGAATAGCCGCAAAAATTTCTTTGTTGTTAAACCTGTATACCAAGAATAAAGAAGAAAGTTAACCAAAAATATAAATCTAAAAAGACAATAACTTACCATCCTTCCCAGACAACGGCGCCGAAAATTGATTGAGTTTTAACCTGCACACAGGAATACAGAATTTCAGAACTTAAGAATAATGAGTGCAAGTTCTCAATACTACTGCTATAGCAAGTGGCTATGCGGGCTGTGATCCATAAGGAGGGACTAGCGATGGAAGCTTATTTAGTAAGTTCTCTTTAATGCTACAATCAATGGTTAAACTTCTTCTTTGGTTTCTTAAAAGAAAAGAGAAAAATAGAGTTATAATTAAGTTAGGAAGAAAGCGGTAAATTGAGAAGATGGAGAAAATAGAAAATTGATATATACAAAGAAATTGAAAAGAGTGATAAAAGAAGTGATAGATTGTGGTGTTCTAAACTAAAGAATTAAAAGAAAAGAAAAGAAACTAAAAATTTCTTACTCCTTTCACCAAATACTTACCTTGAATCTGTGGCAATGATGTTACCTTGAAGTGGAGGCGATCAGCGCATAGCCCATAAGACTTGATTCCTCTCTCTCCCACATTATATCATCAGGACGATACAAGTATGAAATGATACAAAAAGAGGCTAAAAATCCATCGTCATAAGCTATCGGTGACACTCGCAAGGGCAAGGCTCTTTTGATGCTATAAGACTCACTTGGATAGCAATTGGTACCAAAAGAAGAGAAGCAGAAAAGAAGAAGAAGAACACAAAAACAAAAAAGTACATTAAAATGTAACTATAGATTCAATTTTGTAACAATAAGAGAAAAGAAGAACAACTTACACCGCTGTCACTCTTAGCAAGAGTTTTACTCTCATTTTCCTATGAAACTCTGATCTCGTCTGAATTACATAAATGAAATCTTAAAATTACATAAAAAGAAAAATAAAAACCTAAACTTAAAAATGAAAAACTGGCCTAGAATCTATCTTTGCATGGTCGCCCTATTTTCCTTTGAGATTCCAGGTATTTATAGGTAAAATATAGAGAATAGAGGAGTATGAAGATAGGGGAAGCTGGCTATTTCTGAATTTTAATCCTCTCCTTATCTTCAAACTTGATTTGATGTCGATATTCAGTTCTGATCTGCAGCTTATTGGCGTGTTGATTACTGAACGTAACTTATCAAATGACAGAATTAGAAATAGTGATCAACTTAAGAGTTGTAGCCCTTTAAGTTTTCTTTCTGGATCATCTTAAATCATAAGATTTAAGTTTTAGTAGCGAAAGTTATGATTCAAATATTAAAATGCATCCAATCAGAATCTGAGTCAAAATTGTTTCATCTCATCTGTTGATCTTCTCTCTATCCATTTATCCCTTTGAATTTTGAATTTAGACTCTGTATTTGACGTAATCCTCTATTGATCTTTAGCTTTAATCACTTGATTCACCAAAAACTAATTTAACCAATTGGATTTTGGATCATCCTCCTCTAACAAAATAGATCTTGTTAAATCATAATTTAACTGATATATATTTGATTTTATCCTCTCTCTCTCGTCGTGATTATCTTCTGCAAAATAGACATTTAAGACAAGAAATTTAGTAAATTCATTACATGATAAGTGTGAAAATGTAATAAAGAATAATATAATAAATGTGTGCAATCAACTTGCCTTTGAGCTTAGGCTTGCTAGATAATAATCCAAAATGTGTGCAATATTCGAATTAATTATGAATTAAATCAGAATTTGATGGGCTTTTGGGCTTGTTTCTCTTCCCTGTCCTTTAGCAATAGGCCTGCATTTTATAAAAAAAATAAGACTTTATTAATAGAATTTATTAGATAATAATCATGGTAATGTGGCAATATATGCAATATATGTGACTGATTGCTGTGCCATTATATTTGAATATGGCCGAGTGCCCAAAATTGTACCTATATTATATCTGTGACGAATATTTGTACTAGGGTAGTTTATTTTCTGTACATATACCATGCTTGTAATGTGTTCTTTTACTGCTTTATACATTGCATAGCTGATCCTTTTGGTCATTAGCCTCCAGGCTTAACTGCTCTGCAGTTCTATATCAGCTTTCAGGTTAAACCCTTTGGGTTTTCTAGCTTCGTCGGGAGCTTAGTTAAGTCGAGTGACTGTATAATTAGCCTATTGGACACCTCATAAGGCACGGCTTACTATGGTCCCGTTTTGCTCAAACCTCTGGGTTTTACTAACTATACCGTGTATCTGCGATCCGAGTTTAATTGTATAACCTTGTAAGGTTGATTTAGTTATGTCCCCATTTTACACAGCCTCTAGGCATAACCACTCTAAGGTTTATTAAAGTCCTCTGGACTTTCCACCTACGCATGGAAAGATAGCTTAGCGCTCAGTTTTTTACTACCAAACACGTAGGTGAAACTCTGCTGGATTTTAAACTCACATCTTAAGCCGAATTGTTCCTAAGTTCCACCAGAGCTTTGGCGATAAAACTTTGTTCACTGATCATGTCCCCAGCACTACTTAGCTCTACTTAGATGTTCGCTTGCTTACTTACTCGCTTGCCTGCTTGATGATTTAACTGTTATTCTTCTTGATGGCTATGAAGAGTTTGAAACTGATTAGTCACATATACTACATTTACATTGTCACCTTACCATACTTTTTAGCTAATAAATCCTATTAATAAGTCTTCTTTTTCTTTGTTAAATGTAGGCCCAAGTACTAAAAGAAAGAAAAGAGAAAAAAGCCTAAAATCCCACCAAATTCTGATTTAATTCAGAATAAATTCGAAATGAAGAAATCAGGGCAAAATCTTGGCATATCAAGAGGTTGAGAAGAATCCTCCCTGAATCAAGCGGTTGAAGCCACATAATCAAAGGCTGTTTCGTCAACTTTTGGAGCAGAAACAAGAAAACCAGAAGAAGATCGGGAAATACAACAAACCAGAGTTCTCCCCAAATTGTGTGTGGCCACCTGGCCACACCAGAGCCACGGAAACGCGGCCCAAGCCGTGTTTTCGCAGCCAAGTAGAGGTTGTTGGGGGAGCATTTGCTCCCCCAATCTTCCCGGGATCCTCCCCTTGTGGTTTTTCCCTATAAATACTGGTTTCAGTAAAGAAAAATGGAGCTAAGAATAGGATTAGAATTTGTGTTTATTTTCTAAGGATTTAGGTTCTTTGTTAGCTAGCGCAAAAGTTCTAATCTTATTTTTTAATTTGTAGGCCAGTATCAAAACTTGTGAGAGAGAGGAATTGAGTGCTTGTACTTGAAGATTGAAGTGACATCAATACAGGAGTCGAGCCGTGTTTTCTTCCACTTGTAGTACGGTATGGTTTGCACTATTTCTATGCTTTCTTCTTCGTTTTCCAAGGGCAACTAAAATGTTTTCTGGGCTCGCTATTGTAACTCTCTCTTATTCTTCTTCTCTTCTGTTTTTAAAAGAAAAAGACCTAATGAATCATTTGTATGCCTTACTTAAAGCCTTTCTTTTTGAAAGTGTTCTTAAAGGTACATGAGGATGGGTTTGGATTGTTAAACTCTCACTTCTTTCATGAACGTCTTTTGAATTGTTTTTACTTCATTCTTGCTTCTTCGCGCTTGATGATTTAATATTCAATTCTAAACGATTTCTCAAAGAAAAGACTAAGCTCTTTCAACCATCTTATGTGCTTTACTTCAAACTTTCTAAAAATCAACTTTAAGTTTTGCCAATGATCATTTTGAGCACTTAAGATTTTTATAGAAGAATGAACAATTGAGTAGTGAGATAGTGAGCCCAGATTTGCTTCATTATTATAATCAATAAAATAATCTTCGAACTTTTTAAATCACCTTCTCCAAAACCTTTTCTAAAGTTGCAATTTATCATTTAATCATCTCTTTCTTTCCATTCTCTTTTCCATAAAAAACAAACACAATTCTTTGTTTTTAAACGATTCACTGAAAAGATTCCATCACATTCCTCCTCGTGGACACGACCCGTTAGCCACAAGCTACACGGTAAATTCTTAAACTCTTTGATTGTTCTTTCTTTTAGCAATCAATTTTTGGCGCCGTTGCTGGGGAGGGAACGGTGTAGTTGTTTTCTAATAAGTTTTGTGTGTTGTTTCAGGGACTTGAAGATTCAGATCTAGCATTCAAGCTTTACAAGCGAAGACTTGCAAATTCTGTGCCCCTACTCTCAAAAGTAGGAAACAAAATTTCAAGAAATTGCGTTGCAAAACTGAAAAATTCATTGGACTACTAAAACTCTTTTTTGCAGGACATATTGCTCGCAAAAATTTAAGTTTTTGTATGTTATATTTGTGCTATTTCTGCTATCCACCATCCCTGTTTTAAGCCAATAGTAAAACACTTGTTGAAAAGTTTAAAAAATTGATTAGACATTTGCATTTTGGGCACGAGTCTTTTCAATTCATTTACTTTACTGTTGAAGAGTGCTGGAGTAAGGTACGTACGCATTGCATTTAGAATAGGACTCATCTCTTGGTTGATTTATATCGCTTTGAGTGAATCTTGTTTATCTTGTACGCTTGCACAAAATTGATTTTAAGGGCAACAACACCCAATAACGAGATAAGGTGAGGATTTAATCACCCTTCCTTGGCCCAAAAATCAGATTCCAAGCACTCACAAACCTAAGCCTAAGTAAAATCTGATAGACGTTGGCCTTAGGGACATCTCGAACTCACTAGGAGATTATCCTAAAGAGGGAAGGTATTGGAAATTGACTCCTGCCAAATCAGTATCTAGGAAGGGGATTGAGGGCCGAAAGCCCGAAGATTGGTGGTTACTTAATTAAGGAACATCTTTGACGGATAACCTCCCACCAATCTTGCCCTGACCTGGCTGATTAGCTTGTGGTCAAAGTCTATATTCTACCTCCTGTGGAAAATCAACAAGTTAGGAGTTGTTTAGGTCAAGGTTACCTTAGAGTAGGCTTTGTTGATTACTATTATTGATTGTTGGTAAAACTTGTTTGTGATTGTGATTCTGTTTGTGTATGCAAGTGTGGTCAAGAGACCCTAATTCATCTAGGTTGACTAGAAACACATCACCACCCAAGTTTGAACCAAGACCAGATCTGGTAATGGCTCAATTAACATCACTGCAGGATAGGTTCTACCCCATTAGAACCTCACTTTCATCTTGCATTCTACTTCCATCAGTTGGTAAATACAATTTTGAGCTCAAGCCTCAATTCATCAACACACTCCCTAAGTTTCATGGCTTAGAGTCCGAAGATGCCTACTTCTTCATAAGAGAATTTGAGGAAGTATGTCTAATGATGAAAATCCCACACCTTGTAGACGATGCTATTAGGTTGAGATTTGTCCCTTTCGCACTTAAGGACCTCGCAAAGAAGTGGCTCTACAGCTTAGCGGCCGGTTCTGTCACATCCTGGGGATGGTTTCATCAAGGTCTTCTTGAAGAAATTCTATCCAATTCATAAAACTGCTCTCATTAGGAAGACGATCATGCAATTCAAGCAAGAACCTAGTGAACCATTCTGGAGGCACTTTGAACGCTTCAAGGACCTCCTTGTCCAATGTCCACATCATAGAATAGAGATATGGCGGCAATGCCAAATTCTTTATGACGGTTTAGACTATTCAACCAAAACCCTCTTAGAAAGTATGTGCCAAGGGGGTTTCTTGAAGAAAGATGAAAATGAAGGATGGGATTTGTATGAAAATCTAGCGGAGAAGACCATCCAATGGGAATCTGCTAGTGAGACCTCTAGGAATCCTAACTTCATCTCTTCAAAAGGAGGTCTCCATTCTATCGAATCATCCATCGCTAATGAGGCTAAGTTAGCTAACCTGGCTAGAAGACTGAAAGCTCTAGAAATAAAAGAACCAAGTCCAGTCAATCAAGTTAGACCGAACCAATTTTCAACACCGGGTTGTACTTACTATCAAGCCATGAATCATGTGTTCGAGGAATGCCATGTGTTTTAGGCTCAGCAACCCTACCATGAACCGATGAATGCGACCTTTTCAAGGCCGAACAATAATCCTTACACACCAACGTACAATCCTGGCCGGAGAAATCACCCTAATTTCTCATGGAGCCAAAACAATAATGACCATTCATGATCAAATCATGCTAGTCACTTCCATCATGCCAATAATTCTTCTAATCATCAACCCAACTTCTCCAATTTCCATAATAATTCTCCCAACTATCCACCTAACTTTCAAAACTATCAACAGAACTTTCCTAACCAAGCTCCACAATCCTCCTTCCAGAATCCTCAACTAGAAAGGAGAATGACTGACTTTGAAAGAAACATGGAAAGATATATGAAAAACTAAGACTCTCTCATGCAAACTATACAGAGGTTAGAGGTTCAAATGAGTCAACTAGCCAACCAAAAGAATGAGAGACAGAAGGGTACCCTGCCTAGTCAGCCAATCACCAATCCGAGGAATTCTCAACAAGCTCATTTGGCTAAGGATCATTCACTGAATCAATGTAATGTTGTTCATACACTGAGGTCAGGAAAGAGAGTTGATAACCAAGTGTCAACGCCAACCAATCCTATTCAGCACAACAAAAATCAAGCTTCCACCTCATCTAAACCAAATTCTTCCAATTCTGACGAATCTGAAAAAGATAAGTTAGCCAGTCAAGTGCACCAGCCTATAGTACCATTTCCCAATAGGCTGAAAAACAACAAGCAAAATCCTCACATGGATAAGATAATTGAGATATTTTACCAAGTGAAGATAAATGTGCCACTTTTTGATGCCATCCAACAAGTCCCTTCCTACGCTAAGTTTCTTAAGGACATGTGCACCAAGAAGAGAAAGACTAATGTCCCAAAAAAGGTTTTCTTAGCCACTAACATTAGTGAGCTACTATCAGGTCCGATCCCTATCAAGTACAAGGATCCAGGTAGTCCCACCATTGCCTGCACAATAGGACAAGCTGAGATTAGTCGTGCACTTCTTGACTTGGGGGCAAGTATCAACTCGCTTCCATTCTCAGTTTATCAACAACTTGTTGGCCCGGAGGCCTTCCTCTCTAGTTTTGATGATAATTAACTCATGTAGTTATGTTTACTAATAATCTTGTGATTTTAGTTTCAGATCATGTAATAAGATATTAGTTGGTGATTGCTTCAACAAGATGAGTTTTGAAGCCTTCACTTAGTGATTCCAAGGCCCGAGCATCAAGATCTTACATAGCCTAGCTCGTGGATCACGGTTTGGATCGAGTCTACTTAAAGATGGAAGATCGTCTAGAAGACTTAGGTATCCTCGTTTAGTTTGAGTTTTAGATCCATTTGTAAAGCTTAGTATAGTTGATATGCTCAAGTGCACAACACACACGTTTTATGGATATTAGTTTTTTCGGTTTTTAGTTTAACCGATATTTGTTTTCATGAATAGATTGATCAAAACAAGTTTAATTATTTATATGTATAGTAGATGTATTCCTTCTATACATGCATGCTTAAACTTCTTAGACAAACTTATTTTGACTATCATATTCATGTATTGAAAAATCAAAGTTTGATAAAATACAAGTTTTGATTTTTGATAAAAATGATAAGACACAAAAATAGTTCAAATTGCTTGATATTTGAGTTGAAATTTTTATCACATGTTTATATATCAATGCAAAATGTTAATATTATTTTTGGAGATTTTTAGAAGATTTTATAAGATTTTTAGAAATATTTTATCCCCAGTTTCTGACCCATAACTGGCTGACAGGCCAGGTCGGTCGACCGCTCGGTCGACCGCACCAAGGGCCAGTCGACCATGCGGTCGATCGACGTACACAGAGCTGTGCACGTCTGGCAGCACAGTGGGACGGTCGACCGGTCGACCGGACCAGAGAGCTTTGCTCTCTGTATCTGGGCAGTCGACCGGGCGGTCGACCGGGATTGCCCAACGGTCATATTTTAGACCGTTGGTGGTCGACCGGCCGGTCGACCGCCAGCCTGTCAGGCTGACAGATCAGCCTAACGGCTAGTTTTCTATTTGGGCTATAAATACCCCATTTCCTTGGGATTTTAGACAAGATTTTCTAGAGCAAAAATTTTCCCATTCTCTGATTTTAAAAACAAGTTTTCAAAAGTGTTTAAGTGCCAAAAGATCAATCTTTATTTGTTTTAGAGTTTTTGGAAAAATCAAAGAAAATAGAAAAATTGGGAGATTTGTTTTGTTCTTCATTTCTATCCATTACAAAGAGTTTTCCCAAGTGTTTTCTTGAGTTTTTGTTTTCCAAACTCTAGTTTTTCCACACTTGAGCTATCATCTATCCAATTCTATAGGATCATTTTATTTGTGGGAAAAGAGATTTTTTGTGGTTGAGGAAACCACCAAGTTGTAAACCCTACATGTATTGTTGTATCCCTCTTTGGTAGAGGTTGATCGGAGTGGTATTGGTTTGTATTCCTCTTCGGTAGAGGTGATTGAGTTTGGTTATTGGCTACGGGCCTTATCCCTCTTCGGTAGAGGTGGATTGTGGTTGTAATGCCTCGGTGGCATTGTAAGGTTGAGAGAGGAGTTCAGTACTCCTTTAGTGGATTAGAAATCCTTCTCGGTGAAGGCGGGGACGTAGAGCTAGGGGCTCGAACCTCGAAATATATCTTTGTGTTTACGTTTGATTCATTGTCTCTTAACCCTCTCTCTTTTTTAATTGTGCAAAGCATCATTCATTTCATATCATTCATATTGCTTGTGTTGTTCCTTGCATCGTTCATATTGCTATATCTCTTATATGCTTGGATTGTTTGTGTGTGCCTCACTTATACTTAACCACAAGAGCTTCATATAGCACCTCAACCCTTATCTAGGAGAATCAAGAGGAGTTAGTCCAGAGCCCTTCACGGGAAATTCGGCTACACTTGTTGGTTGTATTAAGTGTGTTGCAAAATTTGTTTTAAGCTTCCGCATTTAGTTTCTAGATTAGCTTATCACCTATTCACCCCCCTCTAGGTGATTTACAATTGGTATCAGAGCCTACGCTCCTGATACTTAGGTTTAACAACCTAGGAGTGAGATCCTTGTTTGCTAATCTACCATTTGCATTTGCACATTTGTTTGCTTGCACACATATAGTTTGGACCCATGAACTTCATGACCCCACCTATGTTTGACCCTTCCAACATCATTGTTTGGAAGATTAGGATGTCCGTTTATTTACAAACCCTAGGATATAAGGTTCACCTTGCCATTACCAAGGAATCCTACCTTAGTGATAGCAAGCATATAGGGGCCAATGTAGAAGCCCTTGAGGCCATTAGAAGCACGCTACCTAAAAAATATCTTATGCATGTTTCTAACCTTGATTCCGCCTTTGCAGTGTGGAACAAGTTGACAGCAACCACCACCTCCAAGCTTCAATTGTCGATCCAACCGGAGGAATCTAGTGGAGATGAATCTGAGCCACTACAATGCTATATGATCCAAGGGAATGACTCCCTTGAGGTACACTCGGAAACTCACTTAGATGATGATGATGCTAGTTCTTCTAATGATTATGTTGATGCCCATGCTTTAAATGAAGAACTTTCTATTGTGTGTGAAATTTTTTTTGAAAAATATAAGATTTTGAAAAAGAAAAGTCTAGGCCTTAATAATGATAATAAAAATTTAATTTCTAGACTTAACAATGTTTTGCAAGAGAAAGAGGAGATTTCTAATGAGAGGGATTCATTGAAATCTCAACTTAATCTTGTTTTAAAAGAAAATGAGTTTTTGAAAAATAGAAATGATTGTAATAATGTTTTGAAGAACAATAAAGTTATATCTTCAAAACTTGATTTTGTTGTAAAAGAAAATAATTCTTTGAAAATAAAAATTGTTTCTATTTCAAAAGATTTAGAAAATTGTTTAAAGAAAAATGATGTTTTGTAAAATAAGATTGATTCTCATGTTTGCCATGCTAGCGTAATATCACACACTTCACCTATTGCATGTGCCACCTCTTCTTTAATTGAAAAAGATATATCCATGCTTAAGAAGAGTGTTGATTGTTTGGGCTCCACTTTGAGCCAATGTGTAGTGGGTCATACACGTTTGGAATATTTGTTTTGAAAGAAACAAGTTCCATCTTTTTATGCACACCCTCCACGGCATACACATGCTCCTCACGGACACCATCATCACTTGTATGCTCATGTGTACACTTGTACACATTGTGGACGTAAGGGCCACCTTGCTAAATTTTGTTTTGATAGAATACATGATATAAATTTAGCAAATAGATTTGTTTGGGTTAGAGAAGGTACTAACCCCCATGGACCCAAAAAGATATGGGTACCAAAGACCACCCCTCGTGTGTTTGATGTAGGTGTGGGCTCTCGCATGACGTGAGAGTAGAGGTACCTTGGAGTGGATGCGTTCTGAGCTTCATGAGGACTATTTGGATGCATCACTTTCAAGGGAAGGTTTGGTGGAAAGACCACCATGTTTTGGAGACAAGGAGAGTTACCTTCTAGGTTTTGGTAACGATCCCTAACTCCCATTTATTTGCATGCTTTTCATGTTTATTGTTTATAGCATGTTTTGTTATTTATAGATTATTATGTCAATACTATGTTTATTAAATCCTTGACATGCATGTATAGCCTTTGAGACACCCATGTTTAATATGGACCATTATTTTAGTGTTCTCACCATTGTTTAGCTATCATGTTTATCATAGGGTTAATAACATGTGAATTTTCATAATAATCATGTTTATGTTTTTCATGTTGATTTATATCCCGTTTTATGCTTCATGATTTGAATATATGTTTAAATGTTAGTTTTCATTAAGACTAGGTATATATTTGTGCATATAATGGGCCACAAATAAATCTATATATGTTTGTGCTTGAATGCTTATTTGTTCCCATTAGATGTGCTAGTATAGTCTAGTTTTGATGATCCATGCATTTTAAACTTATATTCCCATTTTGGTTTTGTTTTATGATCATGTGTTTTCATTTCATGTATATGTCTATTTTGCCAACCTTTAAGATATACATGTATACCCCTTGAGTCATTTGCTTTTCATGCAAATCTATACATATGGACTCAATTGTGTTTAGGGATATGTATGTATACTTTTTGTATTGACAAATCATACATATACCTTGAAATGAAATTCGTTTTAATGGAAATTTAGTTTTTCATGTTTCCATGTGTTTATGTTTAACTTCATGTATATGTCTAGTTTATCCAAACTATTGTTTATACATATACATCCTTTTGAGCCACGTGCCTTCATGCATATATCCTTGTGGACTCGTTGTGTTTGGATATGTATGTATACTTTAGTTTGTAAAGGACATACATATACCTTGAAGATTAAATAAGTTTTGATGATTTTCATGTTTTCATGTTTCAAGGAATATTGAGCGTATTGTCCATCTTTCATGATTATGATCTTCACGTCTTATTTATACACTCACATTTCTTGTTTACTCATGTTTTATTTTCATGAGTCATATTTATGCTTAATTGACTTAGAGTGTTGATTATCATGTGGATTTCATGTTTCATGAAAAATAATTTTGTTTTATTCCTTGATTGAAGGATTTCGTACTAGTTTATAAATTTTTCATATTACTAGTTACGGTATTCTTCATATGGCAGAGGTTTTCAAACAAACTTTATTTTTCAAATCTATTTTTTTTTAAAAACCCCTACCATCCAAGGGCGGTTGGATGGGAGATCATGCTCATGTATGCTTTATATTGAAAATCATTTTAAACTTGAACATGATTGGGAGGATAGGTTATATGAGTTATACTTTGATATTACTGTTGTTTCAATTGGTATCATTGGATTCTTTCAATTGGTATCAATATTGACATTTTTGTATACTCATATATTTTTTGTATATGTATGCTTGTACTTCAAAGAGTATCAATTTCGATTGGTATCTATTTTTCATACATATATATATCTTGTTTATGCTAAAGCTTGAGTTTCGCTTTGTTTCAATTGATTCAATTTTCAATTGGTATTTAATTCAAGCCTACGCATTGTTTTTATTGGTATTTCATAAAGGGGAGAAAATTCGATTTTCATATTTCAATTGGTATTTGTATCTCCACTCTCTTACTTTATGATAGAAAATAAAAATTTTAAATTGATATCATATACTTAAAAAGAAAAATACTCTCTTTTGATATCAAGATGTTTATTTGAAGGTTTTAAAATTGGTATCTCAAAATTTTGTTTAAAAAAATAAATAAATACAAAAATTTTGATTTGTATTGCCTATATGCAAGGAGAGCTTAACATCTCTTCTACATATAGATTCATGTTGAGTGTATCTTGTATTGAGGAGCTTGACATCTCTTCTTTATGTGGTACACGTGTGTAGGGGTAGCTTCACATCTCCTCTTATGCATTGCATAGTATACGTTATGTGAATTAGGGCTTGTCATCCATCCTTCATGTAATGTATCTATGTAGGGAAGCTTCACATCTTCCTCTTCATGAATGTATACAGCATATACTATTTATTTATTGATCTATGTTTACTTTCAATTGGTATCAAGATGCTACTTTGACATATTTTCAATTGATATCTTAATTGATTGTCACCCCTATATTGATATTTTTTGTTTTAGACAAAAAGGGGGAGAAAAATTTATTGATTTGGTTTTGGTTTTTACCCCTTTATTGATGATTGACAAAAAGGGGGAGAAAGATTTTGAGTTTGATTGAGTTTTATATATGCATGTTTATGTTTTGCATATATTAAGTTTAATTTAGTTTAATTTTAATTGGTATCTTGAGCATGTTTTGTTTTTGAACATTTCATTGGGTATCTAGAGCCTTTTATTATTTTTGCATTGTCATTCATTGCATATTTATGTTTATTTGTTTTATGCATGAGTTAAGGGGGAGCTTCTTTGAAGCTTAACTTTAATCCATGCATATATAACTCCATGAGTTTTGTCATCATCAAAAAGGGGAGATTGTTGGCCCGGAGGCCTTCCTCTCTAATTTTGATGATGATTAACTCATGTAGTTATGTTTACTAATAATCTTGTGATTTTAGTTTCAGATCATGTAACAAGATATTAGTTGGTGATTGCTTCAACAAGATGAGTTTTGAAGCCTTCACTTGGTGATTCCAGGGCCCGAGCATCAAGATCTTACATAGCCTAGCTCGTGGATCACGGTTTGGATCGAGTCTACTTGAAGATGGAAGATCGTCAAGAAGACTTAGGTATCCTAGTTTAGTTTGAGTTTTAGATCCATTTGTAAAGCTTAGTATAGTTGATATGCTCAAGTGCACAACACACACGTTTTATGGATATTGATTTTTTCGATTTTTAGTTTAACCGATATTTATTTTCATGAATAGATTGATCAAAACAAGTTTAATTGTTTATATGTATAGTAGATGTATTCCTTTTATACACGCATGCTTAAACTTCTTAGACAAACTTATTTTGACTATCCTATTCATGTATTGAAAAATCAAAGTTTGATAAAATATAAGTTTTGATTTTTGATAAAAATGATAAGACACAAAAATAGTTCAAATTGCTTGATATTTGAGTTGAAATTTTTATCACATGTTTATATATCAATGCAAAATGTTAAAACTATTTTTGGGGATTTTTAGAAGTTTTTATAAGATTTTTAGAAATATTTTATCCCCAGTTTCTGACCCAAAACTGGCTGACAGGCCAGGTCGGTCGACCGCACCAAGGGCCGGTCGACCGTGCGGTCGACCGACGTGCACAGAGCTGTGCACGTCTGGCAGCACAGTGGGACGGTCGACCGACCGGTCGACCGGACCAGAGAGCTTTGCTCTCTGTATCTGGGCGGTCGATCGGGCCGTCGACCGGGATTGCCCAACGGTTATATTTCAGACCGTTGGCGGTCGACCGCCAGCCTGTCAGGCTGACAGATCAGCCTAACGGCTAGTTTTCTGTTTGGGCTATAAATACCCCATTTCCTTGGGATTTTAGACAAGATTTTCTAGAGCAAAAATTTCCCCATTCTCTGGTTTTAAAAACAAGTTTTCAAAAGTGTTTAAGTGCCAAAAAATCAATCTTTATTTGTTTTAGAGTTTTTGAAAAAATCAAAGAAAATAGAAAAATTGGGAGATTTGTTTTGTTCTTCATTTCTATCCTTTACAAAGAGTTTTCCAAAGTGTTTTCTTTGAGTTTTTGTTTTCCAAACTCTAGTTTTTCCACACTTGAGCTATCATCTATCCTATTCTATAGGATCATTTTATTTGTGGGAAAAGAGATTGTTTGTGATTGAGGAAACCACCAAGTTGTAAACCCTCCTTGTATTGTTGTATCCCTCTTTGGTAGAGGTTGATCGGAGTGGTATTGGTTTGTATCCCTCTTCGGTAGAGGTGATTGAGTTTGGTTGTTGGCTACGGGCCTTATCCCTCTTCGGTAGAGGTGGATTGTGGTTGTATTGCCTCGATGGCATTGTAAGGTTCAGAGAGGAGTTCGGTACTCCTTTAGTGGATTAGAAATCCTTCTAGGTGAAGGCGGGGACGTAGAGCTAGGGGCTCGAACTTCGAAACATATCTTTGTGTTTGCGTTTGATCCATTGTCTCTTAACCCTCTCTCTTTTTTAATTGTGCAAAGCATCATTCATTTCATATCATTCATATTGCTTATGTTGTGCCTTGCATCGTTCATATTGCTATATCTCTTATATGCTTGGATTGCTTGTGTGTGCCTCACTTATACTTAACCACAAGAGCTTCATATAGCACTTCAACCCTTATCTAGGGGAATCAAGAGGAGTTAGTCCAGAGCCCTTCACGGGGAATTCGGCTACACTTGTTGGTTGTATTAAGTGTGTTGCAAAATTTGTTTTAAGCTTCTGTATTTAGTTTCTAGATTAGCTTATCACCTATTCACCCCCCCTCTAGGTGATTTACACAACTTGGGTTGGGTGATCTTAGTCCAACTCGAGTCACCATCCAACTGGCTGACCGTTCTGTTAAAGTTCCAAAAGGGGAGATTAATGATGTCCTGATCCGGGTTGGAGAGTTCATTTACCCTGTCGATTTCATAGTCTTGGAGACACAACCTGTGTCCAACTCCAATCATAGGGCTCAAACTCCTATTATCCTAGGGCGACCATTACTTGCTACTGCTAATGCCATCATCAATTATAGGAATGGGTCTATGAGGTTAACCTTTAGGGACATGACAAGAGAAGTCAATGTCTTCAATCTAGGAAAACAATCCCGCGATATCGAGGACCAAACATTTGAAGTCAACCTAATTGAGAACTTGACAAGTGAACATGGGGAAGAATCGGAAATAGAAACAGAGTGTGACTTCGGGTTAGAGTCTGACGACTTTAATCTTGATCAGGTTGTAGATTCTGCTGTAAATTGGGCCTCAAACCCTATTTCACCAACAATGGAGCCAACAGATTTGACTAGTCTTTCCAGTGAGCCTTCCTCCTCCTTAGAATTGAAAGCCTTATCTGCGCATCTCAAGTACGCCTATCTAGGCGAACAAGAGACCTTTCCTGTCATCATTGCCTCCCATTTAAATGACGGGGAAGAAAAAGATCTGAAAGCTATTCTAAGAAAACATAGGGAAGCCATTGGGTGGACTATGACCGATATCAAGGGATTAAGTCCGACCATCGTTCAACATCGTATTCATCTCAATGAAGACGCCACACCTAAAAAAGACCCGCAGCGTAGGTTAAACCCTATAATGCAAGCGGTTGTTCATGCTAAAATCATAAAACTCTTAGACAATGGGATAATTTATCCCATTTCTGACAGCCAATGGGTCAGTCCTCTCCAGGCGGTCCTAAAGAAATCCGGTTTCACCGTAGTGAAAAACGAGAACAAAGAGTTGGTTCAAACTCGACTTCCCACGAAGATCCGAGTTTACATCGACTATAGGAAACTGAATACTGTAACTCGTAAGGACCATTTTCCACTTCCCTTCATTGATCAAATGCTTGAACGTTTGGCAGGTCACGAGTATTACTGTTTCTTGGACGGTTACTCGGGCTATAACTAGATCCATATCGCTCTTGAGGACCAAGAAAAGACTCCGTTTACATGTCCATTCGGGACATTTGCTTATCGTCGAAAGCCCTTCGGCTTATGCAATGCCCCAGCAACGTTTCAACGTTGCTTGTTGAGTCTTTTCTCTGATATGGTAGAACGATTCTTAGAGATCTTTATGGATGATTTCTCCATTTACGGAGATTCATTCACTCAATGTCTCCACCATTTAGAACTCGTCCTCCAACGTTGTGCTGAGAAAATCTGATACTGAACTGGGAGAAATGCCACTTCATGGTAAAACATGGAATTTTCTTGGGTCATGAAATCTCCAAGAAAGGAATTGAAGTGGATAGAGCCAAAATCGAGGTTATTGCTAAGCTTCCCATGCCCAAATGCGTTAAGGACATTAGATCCTTCTTAGGACACGCTGGTTTCTACCGAAGATTTATCAAGGATTTTAGCAAAATTGCTAGGCCCTTGACTAATCTATTAGCTAAGGTTGTGTCCTTCACTTTCGATGCTAAATGCATAAACTCTTGGGAGATGCTTAAGAGAGAGCTTATTTCTGCACCAATCATATCCGCACCGGATTGGTCTAAGCCGTTCGAAATCATGTGCGATGCTTCAGATTTTTTCATAGGCGCTGTCCTAGGACAACGCATTGATAACAAATAGCATGTGATTTACTATTCTAGTAGGACTCTCAACGATGCTCAATTGAACTACATTACGACTGAGAAGGAATTCTTGGCAGTAGTATTTACCTTAGAGAAATTTATCCCTACCTGCTAGGGTCCAAAACCACTATTTTCACCGATCATTCTGCGCTTAGGTACCTCATGATGAAGAAGAATGCCAAGGCCCGACTCATTCGTTGGATCCTCCTTCTTCAAGAATCAATCTTGAGATTCGAGATAAGAAAGGCGTAGAAAATGTTGTTGCTGACCACCTCTCACGGATCCCTAATTCTCCATACAATGAATTACCCATAAATGAGAATTTTCCTGATGAACATCTCTTAGCTATCTCTAGGGAACCTTGATTTGCTGATATAGTGAATTACTTAATCACAAACCAAACTCCGTCTCATTGGTCCAAAAATGATGTTTACCGGTTCTTATCTCAAGTCCGGTATTTCTTTTGGGAGGAACCATATCTTTTTAAGTACTGTTCTGACTAAATTATTAGGAGATGCATTCCCGATGAGGAGGTTAAGAGTGTTCTATCCTTTTATCACGAACTTGCATGCGGTGGACACTTTGGTCCCCGCAAGACTGCTGAAAAAGTGCTACAAAGTGGGTTATTGGCTCACTTTTTTCAAGGATGCTTATGAAATTTGCAAGACGTGCCCTAAGTGCCAAATGGTAGGAAGGATTTCAAATCGAAATATGATGCCCCTCAACCCAATTCTAGAAATAGAACTCTTTGATGTTTAGGGCATCGACTTTATGGGTCCATTTCCTAGTTCATTTGGGAACCAATACATATTGGTTGCTGTGGATTATGTGTCCAAGTGGGTAGAAGCCATTCCTTATAAAACTATTGATAACAAAATTGTCATAAAGTTTTGAAAGAGAACATTTTTTCACGCTTCGGAACCCCTCGTGCTATCATCAGTGATAATGGCACTCACTTTTGCAATAGATCTTTTGAGGCTCTTATGCGAAAGTATGCCATAACTCACAAGTTATCCACACCTTATCATCCTTAAACCAGTGGGCAAGTTGAGGTTTCCAATAGACAAGTCAAGCTTACCTTGGAGAAAATTGTGAACCAAAACCGGAAAGATTGGTCCATCAAACTTGTAGATGCTCTATGGGCCTAGAGGACCGCTTTCAAGACGATTCTAGGAATGTCTCTTTATAGGTTAGTCTATGGCAAACCTTGTCACTTGCCTGTTGAGTTAGAGCACCGAGCCTTATGGGCAATCATGCAGTTGAATTTCAACTTGACTAAGGCCGGTGACCTTTGGAAATTATAAATTTCCGAATTGGAGGAATTGAGAAATGAAGCCTATGAAAATGCTAGGATCACTAAAGATAAAGTCAAGATTTTTCATGACAAGCATATCATAAGAAAAACCTTAGTCCCTGGACAAAAAGTCTTATTCTATAATTCTAGGCTTCATCTTTTTTCAAGAAAATTGAAATCGAGATGGACTGGGCCATTCGTTGTAAAAATCGTGTTTCCACACGGTGCAGTTGAGATCAGTGACACCAAGAATGGAAATAACTTTAAGGTAAATGGTCAACGCTTTAAACCTTTCTTGGAATCGGTGCCGGTAAATGAAACGGCAATGGGTCCTTTTGACCCAGTGTATCGGTAACTTTCCTCCTTTCCATTTTATTTCATGCATATATACATTTCTTTCATACATTGGGGACAATGCATGGATATGTGGGGGAGGGTTCTAACATGACTGATATAAAAAAAAGAAAAAAATATAAATATAAAATTTTTTTTGAAAGGGTAGAACAATATTTTGATATATTTTTTGTAAGAAACTAAGTCAATTTTAAGGAATAGGAGAATCATAATAAGGATTTCTTACACTTGGTCAAAATAAGATAACTTGTTTGATTTTTAGGGTCAGGAAGAAAATTTGTGAAAGTAATTTAGTCTTGATATTTACCTTGATGACATATGCACACTAAATACACTTACACACTTAGGGTTTAAAAACAGAGACTCTTATGCCTTATAAAAAAATATATTAAAAAATATATTATGAAAAAAATTCTAATTATTGATTAGCTAGGTGCTTTGGCCTAAGCAAGACTTAGTATTTATTCAAAAGATAATTAGATAAGTTTGAAAAAAAAATGTATATATATATCCTCTGATTAAGCTGGGTATTTATGCCTCATGAAGCATAAGTATTCACGCCTAAAAGGGGTACATCGTATAAATAAAAAACTTGGTTTCGTGGCCTTATCTGCTTGAGTGTTTAAGTCCTTAGGGGTGTTTTCTCACCTGGTGCCCACAAACTGTCCGGTTTGGGTGTCACCGACTGAATGCTCGTTACATGGGCAGATTAGAAAGCCTAATAAAATTGAGGAATAAATTTCACCAAACATATAAGGCATAGGAGTTAATGTTAAAGAACCCTTAGTCAACTTCACAGTCACGATGGTGCATACAACTCAGGATAAATTAATAGACTAGATGAGAAGTACAATTTAACTCCTTACTTTAATTGATGACATGTTTTTGAATAGAGACTAAGTTTAGGAATGAAAATTTTGATATTCCTATAACTTATAGATTACTTAAAGCCTTACAAATATACTTCAAATATTTTCTCTTTTCAAAATGCTTTTCGAAAATACTAACTATTTATTTCTCTTTCTTCATGGATTTTGTGGGTGTAATCTACTGAAAACCCACACGAGACAAAACTCGTCCTCTAGGGGTAACCTAGAGGTTTAACGGTTTGTTGCACATGCTCAGTGCAATCGAGTGACCTGCGAAAGTGGTCTAATAAGCCTTAATACAGTTTAGATGTTTTGCTCGAGGGCGAGCAAAAGATAAGTGTGGGGGTGTGATTAGTCACATATATTGCATTTACATTGTCACCTTACCATACTTTTTAGCTAATAAATCCAATTAATAAGTCTTCTTTTTTCTTTGTTAAATGTAAGCCCAAGTGCTAAAAGAAAGAAAAGAGAAACAAGCCCAAAAGCCCACCAAATTCTGATTTAATTCAGAATAAATTCGAAATGAAGAAATTAGGGCAAAATCTTGGCATATCAAAAGGCTGAGAAGAATTCTCCCTGAATTAAGCGGTTGAAGCCACATAATCAAAGGCTGTTTCATCAACTTTTGGAGCAGAAACAAGAAAACCAGAAGAAGATACGGGAAATACAACAAGCCAGAGTTCTCCCCCAATTGGGTGTGGCCTCCTTGCCACACCAGAGCCACAGAAACGCGGCCCAAGCCGCGTTTTCGCGGCCAAGTGAGGTTGTTTGGGGAGCGTTTGCTCCCCCAATCTTCCCGGGATCCTCCCCTTGTGGTTTTTCCCTATAAATACTGGTTTCAGTAAAGAAAAATGGAGTGAAGACTAGGATTAAAATTTGTGTTTATTTTCTAAGGATTTAGGTTCTTTGTTAACTAGCGCAAAAGTTGTAATCTTATTTTTTAATTTGTAGTTCAGTATCAAAACTTGTGAGAGAGAGGAATTGAGTGCTTGTACTTGAAGATTGAAGTGACATAAATATAAGAGTCGGGCCGCGTTTTCTTCCACTTGTAGTACGGTATGGTTTGCATTATTTCTATGCTTTCTTCTTCATTTTCCATGGGCAACTAAAACATTTTCTGGGCTCACTATTGTAACTCTCTCTTGTTCCTCTTCTCTTCTGTTTTTAAAAGAAAAAGACCCAATGAATCATTTGTATGCCTTACTTAAAGCCTTTCTTTTTGAAAGTGTTCTTGAAGGCACATAAGGATGAGTTTGGATTGTTAAACTCTCACTTCTTTCATGAACGTCTTTTGAATTGTTTTTTACTTCATTCTTGCTTCTTCGCGCTTGATGATTTAATATTCAATTCTAAACGATTTCTCAAAGAAAAGACTAAACTCTTCCAACCATCTTATGTGCTTTACTTCAAACTTTCTAAAAATCAACTTTAAGTTTTGCCAATGATCATTTTGAGGCACTTAAGATTTTAATAGAAGAATGAACAATTGAGTAGTGAGATAGTGAGCCCAGATTTGCTTCATTATTATAATCAACAAAACAATCTTCGAACTTTTTAAATCACCTTCTCCAAAACCTTTTCTAAAGTTGCAATTTATCATTTAATCATCTTTCTTTCCATTCTCTTTTCCATAAAAAACAAACACAATTCTTTGTTTTTAAATGATTCACCGAAAAGCTTCCATCGCATTCCTCCTCGTGGACACGACCCATTAGCCACAAGCTGCACGGTAAATTCTTAAACTCTTTGATTGTTCTTTCTTTTAGCAATCAGAAACCTTTACTTATACTATTTTTTTAAACTGTATTGTTTCTAGTATTCGTACTGATCTCCTGTATCGGTACCATTTTCTTGTATTCGTGCCAATCCCCTGTATTGGTACTATTTTCCTATATTTGTATTAATCTTTGATATCCGTACCATTTTCCTGCATTATGATACTCAATAGTGATATCTACTGTGCTTATTACTTGACGTGTTATCACTTGCTATGCTGACACTAATGTGTGTGCTTTATATACATGTTTTTTATCACTTTTATGTCTATTATTTACCATATTTAATGCTGCATGGGTATTTTGTCAGTGTTATTTTGCAGATTTTAGGTCAAGAGCAAATAGTAGAAGAAAAAGAGCGAAAATTTGCAAATTAACGATATCAATTATACAAAATAGATGCAGAATCAGAGATCTGAAGTAGAGTTGGAACATCTCAATAGAGCCTTCACGCAAAATCAGAAATTTTACAAAAATCGGGGACTTAAATGAACCAAGATTCAGCCACCCAGCTATAGATTTCGGCAAAGTAGCCTGGACCAGTCAACGGGAATGCCAACTCAGAGGTCAATATGACTAAAAAAAACTTCTCATTACAGCCAGAAGTTCGGCCCGGCGGCCGTAATTTCGGCTAGCTGACCGTACTTTGGCAGTAATTATGGTTAGAATTTTTCAGTAATTTGTGTAATTAAATAGATACTAGGTTTTTATTTTCGACTAGGGTTCTACTGCTCTCTATTCTATATAAATGCTGCCAAGCCTCTTGTGAAAATAGATAATTTTATTTTCTCTTTATTTTGAGCAAAAATAATAAAATTCTGCTGTTAGCTAGTAAATCTCAGAGTATTTTCAGCAGAAAATTTATCAAGGCTTCATCTTTATTGGTGCTCTCTTAACTTTCTCTTATTTTTTTATTTGATTTTATTTCATGATCTACTGTAATATTACAATGTATTATATTTTTTTAGCCATGAACTAATTTTTTTAACTCGAGGATGATGTAGGGATTGTATGATGATATGAGATTATATTTTGTGCAAATTCTCCTGTGCTTTATAAAGTTTAAATTTTTTATATACTAAGTTGTTAAATCTTGTGCTATATGTTATAATTGGTGCGCACAATTGATCAGAAGGCTAGATCAGAGTCTGAGATGAGGTAACTTAGCAAAAACTTTTAGGATTAACAACCATAACTCAAAATGTTAAGACGTAAGAGTTATTCAGTCAAATAGGAGTATCCATCATACTTAATACATCTTCTGACTAGAAATCTACTAGATTGAAAATTGTAGATTCTAAATTTAGAAGATAGAATTGGTATTGTTTGAGAGAAAGTACTGATTAGGATAGGGAATTCCGATTGTCAGCATGAATAGGATGAATTAGCACAAATATAATATTTTATCTGATTACAATTACTGAAATTATTACCCAATTTTTTCATAATTATAGTATTAGTTTAATTACAACATCACCCAACTAAATTGATTATTCAAATAGAATAGTACTTGAACAACAATCCTCATAGGAACAATACTCTACTCACTATTATATTACTTAAAAATGATTGGTACACTCGTCATTCGAATCTGCACATCATATTTTGGTGTCATTGTTGAGGATTGTATAATTTTCAATATCAACAACATCGATTACTATTCTGCTTTAAATTCTGTCTGCAGATCTAACATAAAAATCTTTCTCTCTGTAGATTATAGGGAGTTCAACCTCAACTAAACACAGAGTTCGGCCAGGCAGTCGAAAATTTAGCCAGGTAGCCGAACTCTTATTCTAAACGGAAGTTTATGGAGTACAACAACTATTAATGATTCTCGCAAAGATTTGAGCCAATACAAACATGTTCGTGGTGTGGAGGAAATCATGATCTTATGGTTTGTCTATATTTTCTTAAACACCTACATCTACAATCCTGCTCGAGAAAATCATCAAAATTCTTTGTGGAGTGACAACCATCATGTTATCGAGAGAAGAAGTCCATTTTGGAAGAAACTATGGAAACCTTAAAGAGAATTTTCAAAAGTTTTATGGAGTTTTCACGTTACTTGCAAAGTAATTCCAAGGGAGATCACAAAAGGCAAAAAGAGAAAATTATCTCGGGGCAACCACAAGAATTTTTCAAAGAGGCTGAAGCACATGAGGATGGAGAATCAAACATCAAGGAGGATTTTGTGTAGTTCTCTAATTATGAGAAGTCTATCTCAGTATAGAAGATACAAGAAATAGAGGCCACATAACAAGAAGATGAAGACATAATATCTTGCTGGAAAGATTTCATCAGCAGTAGAGAAGAGTTGTCAGCTATGTAGCCGAACTTTCAGCTAGACAGCCGTCCTCTTATGGAACTAGAGTTCTGTTTGTCCCAAAACTTCCTCTAGATCTCCCAGCAAGCTATGAAGAACCTGAAGTGAAAAAAGTTGCACTCAAAACTAGAGTTTCTTTTGAAAGAAAGAAACTTGACTTGAGTATTTATACTTTTGATGAGACACTAATTGAGAAATCTTTTGAAGAGACTTTACTTGATGCATCACTAAGTTTTTACAATGTCAAGTATTTGTCTAAATATACTGGATGTGTCTCTTTGCAGGTTAAAGATGCTCTACCCCATGATACTGCTGATGAGGAGATGATCTGTTGCATGAAGAGTTCAAAGATGACAAAGCAAAAGAAATATAGGCCGAAATTGAAGAAAGTAAAAATGCATAGTGGTCAGACTCAACAAGAAGTTGACAAAGAGGTTTAACACATCTAAATCTTCTCTGAAGAGAACGCATTGGGAAAGTAGAAAGCGTTCTCTTGGACGAAATCAATGAATAAAGGTAAGGAGATTAATTTGTTGTAAATACGAATACTAACTATTTTTTTTTTTACATTTTTTGCTCCCTAGCACAGAATCAAAGTTTCAAACTGGTAATAGAAATACAAGATGAACAAACTTGATGAAACAAAGTTGCCAAAAAAAATTGAGAATCAAAAAAGCAAAAAGTACAGTTGGGTAGCTGAATTTATGGTTACGTAGCTGAACAATTTCAGAATTACATGTTCAATTTTTTTCAGATAAGTATTTCTCCAATGGGTTATTTATGACAATGACTATTTTCTGCAAATTAATATATATGATTTTTTTATTGCTTTTACAAGTTTCAATTAGTATACATTAATTTTTAGGAGTGATATTACAACACTTTCTCTCTTTTTGCTGAACTAAGCTAGAACAGAATGAAGAAAACAAAAAAAATAAAGATTACAATTGATCCAACTACTAACAACAATTTCCTAACTTCAAAATAAATGCCTAAACCCTCATTCTTTTCAGTCCACCTCTCTGCTCACAATGGTGCCTATATATAGGAGAAGAGAAAGGAATAAATTGTTGGCCCAAAGGCCCATCACTTTAGTTTTGATGATGATTACATCATGTAGTTATAGTACTAATGACCTTGTGCTTATTTAGTTTTAAATATTGATCAAAATCTTAGTCGATGTTTAGCTTCAACGAAAGATTCAAAGTCAAGTTTTGACGCTAACGCATGTTGATTCAAGAGCTCGCGCATCAAGATCGCATATAGTACTCAAGAGGAGTCTAGCTCATGGATCAAGGTTTAGACCAAGTCAAGATAGAGAAGAAGATTTTCAAGAAGAGTTGAGTCATATTTGTTAGTGTTAAGATTTTATTTTTAGATAAAATATAAAGAATAGATTAGTTATTGATTGCTCAAGCTCATATACATACACATAAAAAAATTTATATTGTATTTTCATAAGAATAGTTTTAATTTTAGAAAATACCGTTTTGGTTTTGAGCTTCAAAGTATCACCCTTTTGTTTCATGATTTGATTTAATCAAAACAAGTTTATATGTGTTTTGGATTTCATCTATGCACGATATTGCTTCAAATGTTTAGAAAAACTTATTTGATGTTTCTATATAATGTGTTTGAGTTTTGTACTTATCAAAACTTATTTTAGACCTTATTATCAAAAACATAGATATTTTATCTTATATGTGTGTTGGATCATATCCATACACACTAAGCTTCAAAAGTGTTTAAAATATCTTGTCTTTCTATATTTGAAGAAGTTTTGGAAAATTTGTTTTTCAAATCTAAGATTGATTTTGAAAATATCAAAAAATGGTCCAAAAGTTTGTAATATGTGTTGATTTTTTATCACACATATTTGTACTTTAAAGCATTTTGATGAACTTATTTTTGTAGATTTTATGTGATTTTATGGGATTTTATCGGAGTTTATAAGACTAAGATTTAATCCCCAAAATTCCTGACCTAGCCTTCTGGCGGTCGACCGAGCCAGAAGTCGGTCGACTGGGCGGTCGACCAATGTGCACAGAAACGTGGACGAACCTTGGCTTAAGGGTCGGTCGGCCGGACGGTCGAGCGGCCAGAATTTGGCCCCGGTCGACCAGGCGATCGATCAGCCAGAGAGCTTTGCTATCTGGATCTTGCCTCGGTCGGCCGGCCGGTCGACCAACAGGTCATCTAGCCTGTAGTTTGATCCCAATAGCTATATTTCTGAACTCTATATAAGGGGGCTATTTTGGCTAGTTTCACACAAGATTTGAAGAGATTTTAGAGCCAGTTTTTCCCATCTCTCTTAGGGTTTTTCTCCACTTATTTTTGGGCTAAAACTTTCATATTAAAAAGAAAGTTTTCAAGAGTATTTTCAAAAGAGATTTCTTGAGTTTTTCACCAAAACTCTATCTTATTTTTTGACACAAACTTGAGCGTTTCATTACTACATCCATCCTCTAGGGATCTTTGTTGTGAGGATTATTTTTGTGGTAAAGAGAAATGATCAAAAGATTTCATTCTTATATTGTGAGGAGTTGTAAAGGTTGTGGCCTCGGTGAAGAGAGTTTTGTGATGATCAAATGAAGTGATCATCAAGTGCTCCAACTTATGGTTGGAGGAGTTGTAAGAGGTGCGTCCTCGGCAAGCCAGTATGCTTGCGTGTGTTGTTCTTGCGGGAATGAGTGAGGGACTTGTGAGTCCAAGAGTTCTATGGTGAACTCGTTGTAGGTGTTGCAGCACTGAGTGATCTTGCGAGATCGATTCTAGTGAAAATCCTTCATATTGTTGAAGGGGGGACGTAGAGCAAGGGTGCTCGAACCTTGAAACAATTCTCTCGTGTTTGCGATTGCTTTCTCTCTCACTTGTGTTTATATATCTTGTATGCTTATATTGTTTATCACTTTATATGCTTGATATACTTGTGCTTAATTGATATATGCTTAGATTATGTGCTCATACTTGTATTCAACCAAGAGAGTCATAGTGACACCTCAACACTTAACCTAGAGGAATCTTTAGGAGATAGTCCAGAGCCCTTCACCAGGAATTTGGCTACACTCTTGTGTTATACCTTGTGTGTTAGCTTAATAGTTTTTGTTTGCATAAATAGTTTTAATTCCGTATTATTTGCATTAGATTAGCTAGTACACTTATTAACCCCCCTCTAGGTGTATTTTCAAAAATATGCTTGAAGATAGGAGCACAGACGCTGACCCAACGTCCGTAACTAAGCCACTGAAACAAGGCTTTTACCGCATTTTCATGGCCAAGATCTAGCCGTTAGGTAAAATCTTCGGTGGGGAGGATTCCCTCATTCTATTGCCTCTATTTCTTCAGAAAAGATTTCTTCTCATATTTCTTCTTTCACGTAGATTTTCGTTGATTGCTTGAGATATATAATCTTATCTCTAATTAATTCGGAATAATTAGGATAATTTGGTTCATTTTTTCTCTTTCTCTATAATTACGCATGCACACCACTGGACATTAAAACCATTAAATAGCAGTGTTTTAAATAATCATAAATAAGAAAATGTGATATAAAATATGCAATGCACATGAATAATCAGTAACTGTTCTTACTGAAATAGGAGAGGTGTTTAGAACGTGGGAAATACCATGATAATGCAATTATGCTGGGGATCTGGATCTCCTGTTGTTGAGATGTGTCCAACGGGAGTCGGGGAGATATCTGATAGTCGAAGATGTCGGGGATTAAAAGAAATTCAGGGTCCTCTCCTTGAAGTTACGAGTGTCTCAGGTTGGGCCTGAGACACTCTCCTCTGCATTGTATGGCGTGTTGGGTGTGTTGAGTGCTTGTGGCACTTCTGAGACAGTGCCACATGTGTCTCGATCTTACGGTTGGCCAGTTCTTGACTACTAAATAGGGCAGAATTTTGAGGAAAAATTTGTGCTTCTTCTTGAAAACTCCTTACTTTCAAAATTTCACATTGCTAGTGGGCGATGATGTCTTCTTTCTTCTACGTCCAGTGGAGTAAGGAGAGGGAGAGGATGGAGATGGCTGTTGTGCTCCTAACATTCAGGAGTTCGGTTGTCGAGGAATGTCAGTTTTCGCGATGGGCTAATTATGGAAGGTCAGTTACCAAGGAGTAGTTATCAAATGTTGGAGTGTGGATCTTCTTCGAGAACTCGCACTCCTGGATCTCCTTGGAGAGGGAGGCTCATGGATCTTGGTAGTCAAAGTAGGGTGACCAGCAGTCTAGCCTCTCTGATCTGCTTCTGGATCAGTTCGTCAAGGACGCGGAAGTTGAGAGACCTATTATTCTCAGGGTTACCCTTTAGTTGCATTGAATTGCTCTGAAGGGCTGCGACTTGGGCAAGAGCTATTGGTTGAGCAGACTCAACCTTTCTTGCTCCTAAAGGATGTTCTCGTGGTCGAGAGCTATTCGATCTTGTTTGCGGTTATAAGTACACCTAGAAGGGGTGAATAGGTGTACAAGATAATCTAGGACAGATAATGCAGAATTAAAAACTTAATTGCTGAGACACTATGTGTAACGAAGAGTAAACCTGAATTCTCCGTGAAGGGCTCTGGAACTACTCCTCTAGATTCCTCTAGACTAAGAGTTGAGGTACTTTAAAAGCTCTCTTGGTGAGCACAAGTGTGGGCACCCAAACAATACCAAGTATATATATGAATATGAATAATGTAAAGTAATGTAAGATATAAAGAGAGATAGAGTTGAAAGATTATGAATCAAATGGAAATACAGAGATATGTTTCGAGATTCGAGGCAGTGCTCTACGTCCCCATCTTCACACAGAAGGATTTTCACTTTGTCCACACAGGACCTTCCACAAAAAGACCTCCACCGAGGAATTACAACTCAACACCTGGAGTACACAACTTCTCTCTCAAACGCAATCACCTTTACACAAGAGGAATGGCACAAAGCCAAAGCAAAGAAAAGGTTTACAACTTGGTGATCTAATGATCACAAACTCTCTTGGTGATCTCAAAGGATCATAAAAAATTTTCTCACAAAAACAAGGTCCAAAAGATAGGAATAGAATTGATTGCTCAAGTGTGAGAAAACGTGTTTGGGAAAGAAAACACATAAGAAAAACTCTAGATAGGATATAGAAATTTTGGACGAGAACTAGAATATCAAAACTTGTTTTCTTTTGATTTTCCAAAACTTTGAAACTAAATAAAGATAGATAGATTAAAGCTCTTAAAACTTGTTTTGAAAACTTCTTAAAAAAAAAGCTATAGAAGATGAAAATTTTGGCTCTCAAAAATCTTAGGAGAAACAGCACCCAAAGACCAATTTTATAGGGATCTGAAATATACCCGTCGAGGTCCAGAACATGTCAAAATTGACCAGTCAGTTGACCGCCACGGTCGGATTTCTGACCGCTGGAGCCAACGGTCGGATTTCTGATCGCGGTCGACCGCCCAGTCGACCGGGCCTACTCGAGAGCTGGGTAGTCCCAGACGGTCGACCGCACGGTCGACCGGCCATAAAAGCCAAAGCCTTTTTCACGTTTGTGCATATTGATCGACCAATCGGTCGACCCAGCTCAAGTCCCATGACCGGTCGGTCGACCGCCAGCAGGCTCAGGACAGGGTTAAAGGTCATGAAATCTAGCTTGATAATTCCTATAAAATCCCATAAAATCACATAAAATCCACAAAAATAAATTCTAATAAATATTTGAAGTACAAATATGCGTGATCAAAATTCAACACATATTACAAGCTATTTGAACTATTTTTTGATATAGAAATTAAGTTTTAACCGAAAACTGTATTTTAATAAAACAAACTTTGAAATAAAAATATGTTTTCTCTAAAACATGTATAGATACAAAAACATGATATTTAAACTCATTTGAAGTATAGTGTGTATGGATAAAATTCAATACACATATAGAAGATATATCTATATTTTTGACATTAAATACAAAACTAAGTTTTGCTAAAAACAAAACTTGAAATCATGAACTAAAATCATCAAAATAGGTACAATATGAGCCAAAAAATGTATATTGATGAATCCACTACACATATAAACCATGTAAACTTGTTTTGATTCTATCTATTCATGAAAGTCATACATGTATACTTGAAAATCCTAAGACGGTTAAACTGAAACCAAAATAATTGAACTTGTGTGTGTATACTTGAGCATATCAAGATCAATCAATCTTTACACAAGATCAACACTAAAACTAAAACTAACCGAAATCTTCTTGTCGATCTCTATCATCAAGATGACTCGATCCAAACTCGATCCATTGAGCTTGACTCCTTCTGAGTAGTAGATGCGATATTAATGTGCGAGCTCTTGAATCAACATGTGCTAGCTCCAAAATGAACTTTGAATCGTTTGTTGAAGCTAAACGCCTACTAAGATCTTGATGAATATCTGAAACTTATTAAACACATAAGCATTAGCAAACTAATCTTCATAAATTAATCATCATCAAAACTAAGGTGAAGGGCCTCTGGGCTAACAATCTCCCCCTTTTTATGATGATAAAACTTATGAGGTTATATATGCATAAATTAAGAATAAGCTTCATGGAAGCTCCCTCATAACTTATGCTTAGGAATAAAATGATAAAGATATGCAATGTAAGCTCAATTTACTAATATATATATATATATGGGGTTACTGTACCTCAACCGGCAGGCTGAGAGAGCTTCTCAGCCGGTAGGACGTGGCAACATCATAGCCACATACCTGTCATAAATTTTGGCGGACAAAAAGATGAAAAATCCCGCCCAATTAATGTCAGTCACCTCAACAATGTATCTTCCGAAAATACCCTCTGTCACATCTTTTTACCTTATGCAAAAAAGTTGCCTTTCAAAAAAAATTCAGCTCTAAAATTTCACCCGATCATTCTGATCCAACTTGTTCTTTTATTTCACAAATTGATCCGTTTTTTTAAAAATATATTTGCAACACATGGCCAAAGAAATCATCCGCCGAAAAAGGTAATAGAAAAATTATATTTTTCAAAAATTTTTAGGGTTTGTGTATTTTAATTGTTCTAAATTTTTTCCAGATTTATTTCCGTTTAAGTCTTTTTTATTTTTTTTAAAATCTTTGGACCATGTTCGCAAATAAGAAAGAGATTTTGAAACTTTAGATGACGAATAAATTTTTAAATTTAAAATTTGTAACACAACGATAAAGGTCCATTTTTTTCAAGTTTTTTTCATTTCGTTCTATTTTTACTTTGTCGCAGTATTTTCGAAAAAGTGATTTATATGTATGCGACCTTGCTAATATTTTTTTAAAGGAAATTTTTTTCATACACTATATGTCGACCTCAGTCGCAGTTGTTAAAATTTTATTTTCAGATCTGTGCGTCTCAGAATGTTTTTTTTTTGGACTTTTCCTTTTAGACGAATGCGACGATGGTCGCAGTATATGAAACTTTTTTTTTTACATACTGATGACATGGGGTCGCAGTTATTTCAATATTTATGTAGTGTTTTGCGACCATGGTCGCACTGTATTTAACGTCATTTGTTTCATCATTCCTGGGTCGCAGTTGTTTATTTTTACACTGTAGTCTTATGCGACCTTCGTCGCCGTGTCTACCCTGGTCGTATTTGTTTATGTTTGCACTGTAGATGACTGCGACCTTGGTCGCAGTGTCGACCAGAGTCGCTGTAAAAGTTTGTGTTCGCACTGTAGTCTTATGCGACCTTGGTCGCAGTGTCGACCAGGGTCGCAGTTGTTTGTGTTTGCACTGTAGATGACTGCGACCTTGGTCGCAGTGTCGACCCGGGTCGCAGTAGATTATGTTTGTACTGTAGATGACTGCGACCTTGGTCGCAGTGTCGACCCGGGTCGCAGTAGATTATGTTTGCACTGTAGATGATTGAGACCTTACTCGCAGTTTATTAAAAATAATATGCTTTTACTCCCTTATAATTTTTAAATAATCATTTGTCTAAACTTTTTTATTTTTCTGCATCTATAGGTAAACAACAGATGAAGGTTCGTCCTCTGGCCTAAAACCTATGTGCGAGTTCATCAAGAAATTTTAAAAGTACATTCAGGCAGATTTCGTAGAGGCGATCAAGAATACCCCATTTGGCCCAATCTTCATGGCTTTCTACAATGAGGAATTTGGGGGTGAAAAGGCTCTAAAATCAAACGTTGCGGTACTGAAGATTTTAGACCAATATGATAGGGATACAAGGACCTTCAGAATTGGGGGCAAACAAATTGAGTTAACAGTGGAGGATGTTGCCCTCACTTTTGGTCTACCTATCATTGGGGCAGATTTTGTTATGAATAAGACATGTACGATGAAAGACAGAGGGGTTATAAAATATTATTTCCCTAATATAAAGAAGATCACAAAAGTATCTATTGAAGAGGCTTTGGATGATCTTCTGGTCAAGAAAAGGAGAAAGGGTGAATTAGATGTGACACAGGATGAACAGCTTGAGCAGCAAGTGACTTAAATGAAATTATAAGAGACATACAAAGACTTGCAGCTCAAGACTTTACCACAAAAATCATCCTATACATGTCGGCCACTCTTTTCTTCTTTGGCAGTAAATGCACGGTGCCGTGGTATATTGTGGAACAGATTGCCAATATGCAGCTGATGAGGACAATATGCTAGGCTAAAGCTGTTTGGCAATTCCTGATTGAGTCAATGGACATCTTCAGGCACACCACGTACGAGCTGCAAGGATGCTCCGCGCAAATTATTGTAAGTACGAATCTCATATTTGGCCAACATTGTATAAAATTTAATCATAATATTGTGAATATTTGTGTAAACTAATTTAATTTTTTATTTTTGCAGTATTGGCTATGTGAGAGGGCTCCTATTTTTGAGCCGAGGTCTGGTTGGAGGACAAAACCCCGCGCGCAGTAAGATGGGACCTCCAAAATATTAGCAGATCTCTGCTTGAAGTTGATCTAAATGAGGTTGACAGGAATATTATAAGTTAGACTTCTTTTTATGTCCAGTACAAATAAAATGCGACCATAGTCGCAGTATTGAGCTGCACGTTTCGCAATTCATTTGGTGTCTGAAAAAATTTGCGACCATGGTCGCAGTGTTGAGCTGCATGTCTGGGCATATAATTTTTTGCAGGATAAACATACTGCGACCATGGTCGCATTATAATCATAAATATTTAATAAATTAACTGCGACCATGTTCGCTGTATAATTATTTCATTATTTTGGTTTTAACTTACCTTTTTATGTTTGTTTTTCAGATTTTGAGTCGGATGGCCAACGTCTCTAATGATGAAAAAATATGGTTGGCCTTCCCGTTGAAGGGGAAGAGGAGGAGGAAGAAGAAGAAGCAGAAGATGAAGATGAAGAAGAAGAAGAAGAAGGACATACATATAATCAAGCGACATCCCGGCGAAAAATGAGCCAGAAGTGGCTGAAACGAGTGAGCAAGAACCATCTTTTACAGGTTATTTGCCACCACCACGGGATGATCAAGCTGATGAAATAAAAGAGTTGAGGTCTCAAAATCAGCACTTGAGAGAATATGTTTCTCAGCTTGAAAGAAAAATTGAAAAAATGGAGACTGAGAGCAGACTCAAGGCTGAATTAAAAATAAAAAAAAAGAAAAAAGAGAGAAGAAAAAACTAAAAAGGCAGTAGAGGAAATTAAAGGTGAAAGAAGAAGAAGAAGAAGAGCTGCTGAGAGCAGCCGCTGCTGCGGAGAAGGAGAAGGAGAAGAAGAGGGAAGAGGAGGAGCATGAGAGGAGAAGATTGGAAGAAGAGAAGGAAAAGGAGGAGAGGAGGAGAGAAGTAGAGGAGAAGGAGAAGAGAAGAAGGGAAGAGGAGGAGAATGAGGGAAGAAGAGAAGAAGGAGAAGAAGAGGAGGGAAAAGGAGGAGCAGGAAAAGGAGGAGGGGAGGAGGGAAGAGGAGGGGGAGGAGAGGAGGAAGAGGGAAGAGGAGGAGAATGAGAAGAGAAGGAGAGACGAGGAGAGGAAGAGGGAAGAGGAGGGTCAGAAGAAGAGGAGAATCGAAAAGGAGAAGAAGGAGAAGGAAAAGAGGAGGAAAGAAGAGGGGGAGCAGGAAAAGGAGAAGAGGAGGAAGTTGTTGGAGGAGTTAAAGAAGAGGCGGGAGAAAAAGAGGAATGGGGGGGAAGAGTGGAAGGAGAGGATGACAGAAGAGCAAAGTAGAAGCAAGGGAGAAAGGAAAAGGAGCACAAAAGAATGACGGAGCAGATGGAGAAGCAGGCTGAAGAGGAGAAGAAGAAAAAATTAGAAGAGGATGAAATCATGGGTTCTGAATCTATTGTAAATATTTCTGGGGAAGATATCCCAAGTTTTTCTTTGAATATAACTCAAATGATTCAAGAAACCCAAAGAGATAGAGCTTCTGAAGGAAAAAAATCAAGAACATACTCTACCTCAGAAGCAATCCTTAAAAGAAACAGTTTTCGGATACTCTAAAGGAACGATAGAAAGGGGAGTCAAAGAACGCAAACGCGCTTAAAGAGATCGCGATGACTCCGACTTCGTTTATCCAAAATAGAAGAAGAAAATAAATGAACATCCTCTTCCACAGCCTGCGGCTCTGAGTTCTGCCGCTGGTTTCGACGACAAAGAGATTTTCTCCACTGAGCCAAAATCGAGAGAATTGACCGAAATCACAGCATACAAAATTCTGCAGCCCCATCAACAAGCTCTTATAAAAATTTCTTCGACAAGTCCTTCTCTGAGTAAGTAATTAATTTTATTATAATTCATATCAAAAAACTGTTATACCTTTATATAAGAACAATTTAATTACTAATTTTGTTTTGAATATCTTGCAGTTCTACTGCGTATCAGTATACCGACAATGGAATCATGATTACAAGGAATGACATTGAGGACCTGATGTTCAGTAGAGACTTAGATGCGAATATAATTCATTTCTACATGCAGCATCTAGAGAAAGGAGAAGGATTAAAAAGCATATTCTTTCGGAGCGAAGCTTGGGTAAACATCTATTTTCTCCTTTACGGTTTACTGTAATATCAATTTCCTAATTCATTTGGTGAAATAAATCTTTGAACATTAAATATTCTACTAATAGTCTTTATTGATGTTTAGGCATAAAGAATATACTGCGAACAAGGTCGCAGTTAATAATTAAATTATTTCACCCGAATTTAATTTTAAAATGAAGTTTGCGACTTTGGTCGCAGTTGCTCGCCGCGGTCTTAATCAACAACACTGCGACCTTGGTCGCAGTTCCTGGCGGCAGTCTTAATCAACAACAAACACTGTGACCTTGGTCGCTATGCGTGTTAATATAAAGGAAGCACCTACCTAACGTACTGCGACCTAAGTCGCAGTCCATGTACTGCGACCCTAGATTGCAGTTGTTGGCCCTCTTTATCAATAACAACACTGCGACCTTGGTCGCTATATTAATTACTATAAAAATGTGTAATTAAGAAACGCTGCGACCTTGATCGCAGTCTGTTGTCTTGACGTAATAACTTCTTATTTTCATTAATTTTTTCTTATATTTTAAATTCATTTTGTATTTATTTATTTTTTTTCTTGTCCGCAACACGGTGTTGTATATAAAGTGAAGATCTGGAAGATCATTTCATTAAGCAGCAGCTGTTGAAAAACTGGACAGCTGATGTGCAGTACATGTTCTTCCGATCATTCACAAACATAGTACCGACGATCCCGAATTTTACTGGACCTTTTTGGTATTGATTGCGATACACAAGAGTGGATTTTTACAACTCTTGGTCCCAGCTGCAAAAAACTAGTAGTATATTAAAGCTTTACAAAAAAGATGCAAGAATAATGGTGAGTTGAAATTTAATATTTCGATTACTGGAAACTTGTAGTTAATTTGATTAATACTAATTTTTTTCCTATTGACATTGCAGAAAGAAAGATTATTACAGATTTTTGAGATTGATTTCAATAAATTAATGAGAAAAACTAATATAAAATACACAAGATGCCCCCAACAAGCAAACAGGTATATAAATTTTGACATCTCCTTACCTTTCATATTTTCTACCTTTTTTTAGTACAAAAATCTAATTTTCATTTAATGATTACTCTGTGGAAATTTCAGTGTTGATTGCGCTGTATATGTATGTAAGTACATGGAAAAGATAGCATTTGGTAGTCCACCAGCTGTTGATACTGTTACGGCTGCTGATGGTACAGAGACTAAGAAGTCAGCTTGCATACATGATACTTGCAGATAAAGAGAAGAGTGGGATGAAGAAACAGAAATGATACGAAGGACAATATTTGAAGACTAACAGTTGACATTTTATTGATATAGCACAATTTTTTATTTATAAATGTAAAAATAATTGCAATTGCAATTCATTGAATATTTTTTTGTTTTATTGATTTAATTTATAAACATTTCTATACATTTATTTATTATAAGTTTCATTGATTGTTTCCAATTTACATTGTTACACCTTGGATTTTACTATTGCGTACTGATGTTAGAAACAAACATGCGTTCAGTAATTGTATTGCAACCAAAGTCGCAGTAATGACCTGTTTGAGCTACAGCGTTTCCTTATACGGTGATACTTTAATCGAGAGAGCGATCATGGTCGCAGTTACTTAATCATTTATCAGTTCCCAATGCGACTATGGTCGCAATAATGAACTGTTTTAGAGTTCAAAGTAATTTAATGTAAGAGTGTATTAACTTTTAAACTGTTTTGGATAACTGAACAGTCACCTAGAAAGTATACAATTTTTGGGAAAAGGTAGAAAATAAATTTGGGAGATATTCACGTGGTTCGAGAGATTAAACCTTTTGGAATTCTGGGTTAAAAATATATAAAGGTCATCAGGACAGGATTATAAACATACTAAATTGTTTTTGCTAAAACTCGTACTCTCACTGTTCGGAAATAGATTCAAAAATGTCTTCTCCACCGACTTCACCGAAAAGAAGCCAATCATCTAATGATGATTGGATGTATAGTTCTGAAGCGATGCCTCGCTACGGGTCAGAGGATGAGCTTGATACAGACGACCCGTTTCTGGGAGTTCATTGATGAACCAAAATACATACATGAAGAGGAAGAAAGCGAAGAGGAGATTGTCGCTGAAGAGGTAGAAGGGACGGAAAGCGATACGGAAGACGAAAGCGTCATACTCTTGACGACGAATCTAATTATGATGGTGATGACGAGGATTAGAAGTTAAAAATTTGTATTTTTTTTAAATATATATAACTTTGTTTTCTAAGGTTAATTATGTGAATTACAGTTTTACTACTATGTCTTGGTTGAAATGTTGTACATTATTACAAACCTTCATTTTAAAATATCTACTAATAGTCTTTATTGATGTTTACGCATAACGAATATACTGCGACCATTGTCGTAGTTAATAATTAAATTATTTAACCCGAATAAAATTTTAAAATGAAGGTTGCGACTTTGGTCGCAGTGGCTGCCGCAGTCTTAATAAAATACACTGCGACCTGTAAATCACCTAGAGGGGGGTGAATAGGTGATGGCTAATCTAATGGTCACTAAATGACAAATAATGCGGAATTAAAAAACTATTATGACCTAACAAAAAAAACTATTACACAAACACTATGTATAACACAAGAGTGTAGCCGAATTCCCCGTGAAGGGCTCTGGACTAACTCCTTTAGATTCCCCTTGAATGGGTTGAGGTGCCGCGTTGGCTCTCTTGGTTGAATACAAGTGTTAGCAAACAATCCCAAGCAAGTATAACAATATGAGCACTAATGAATATATCAAGCATATAAAGATAGACAATAAAAGTATGCAAGATATAAATAATGAGATAGAGAGAGAGAATGAGCAATCGCAAACACAAGGATTTGTTTCGAGGTTCGAGCACACTTGCTCTACATCCTCGCCTTCGACACACGAAGGATTTCCACTATGCTTGATCCCAATGGATCACTCCTTGGTGCCGCAACACCTACAATCCCTCGGACTCTCTAGTCCCGTACACAAACCACAAGCTCACTAGCTTGCCGAGGCCGCACCTCAAACCAGAGTTCACACACGAACTCTAAACCACCGCGAACACATAAGTCCGCCTCCTCAAAGTACAAGATGAAATCTTGGTGATCTAAACACTTTGATCACCAATAAAACTCTCACAACACAATCCTATGGATAGATAAAGCAATGGATAGCTCAAGTGATTGTGAGAAAACAAGGAAAAAGATGATGGAAGAAAACTCAAGAAAATATCTTTAACACTCTTGATAAAAACTCCCCTTTTAATTGGAAGTATTAGCTCTCAATTAGTGGAGAAAAACTCTTTTTAATGAAGTGGGAAAAACTGGCTCAAAGTCCACTAGAAATCTTAGAGAAAAATAATGCCCAAACCCTCAAATTATAGGCTAGGAAAAACTAGCCGTTGGGGTCTGTCAGACCTGTCGGTCGACCGCCCGTCGACGGTCAAACGGTCATATTTCAGACCATTGTGTCATCGGTCGACGGTCAGTTGACCGGGGCCTTTCCAGAGAGCAGAGCTCTCTGGACGGTCGACCGGCTCGGTCGACCGGCTCCTGCCAGGTCAAGGCGTGCACGTCGGTCGACCGCCCGGTCGACCGACTTCAGAACTCGGTCGATTGGTCTGTCGACCTCTGAAGCCAGAAACAGAAAATCTGGATTTAAAACTAAGGATTTTAACACAAATAAAATCCCATAAAATTACAGAAAATCAAAAATAGTTTTGATGTTATACTTTGATAAACAAACATGCTTGCACAAAATCAAGGCATGTTACAAATGTTTTGAACTATTTTGTAACTTGAAAAAATTGGCTCAAAACAAAAACAGTATTTTCAAATGTTTTTCCAAAACCTCACCAAATACAAAAACAAGATATTCTAAACACTTTTAAAGCATAGGGTGTATGGATATGATCCACTACACAAACATGATGAAATATCTATGTTTTGACAATAAGCACTAAACTAGGTTTTGGTTAAACATATGAAAAACTAGAATACCAAAAACCAACCTGATATTTTTCCAAGTGAGAATCTTTTCTAAAACAAACTAAACCAAGAAAGTGTGTGTATATGATATACTTGACCAATCACCAACTATTCTATCCTTTACATTTTAACTAAAAATAAAATCTTATACCTAGACACAAGTCTTCATCTTCTTGAAGTCTTCACTTGAAGCCTTCTTGACTTGGTCCAAAC
>JAVJIF010028149.1:0-19945 GCA_038442645.1 Agave tequilana | reverse complement strand
CGGTTAGCGGACACTTTACCAGCTGCTAAAGCGGGATGGTATTTAAAACTAATAAATAAATATGATTAAAATGTGTGTGTGTGTATTATGCATTACATAAACACGCACTTAAAAATTAATAAAAATATATAAAAATTAATGTGTTAAAAATTGCTTATAAAGATTGATTACAATTACTCATAAGTATATAACTAGTTACTGAATTCAAATTTTTTAGAGTCAATGAGACATCATGCATAATTATGATTATTCTAAATTCTAATAATAATCAAATATCCTGTGTAGTATGTGTGTAAAAGAAACATGAGAAGTGAAGAGATAGGTCCATCCCAAGAGGAGTTTATTCACAAGACAATTGTAGTGGTCAGATTTTGACCTACACCAAGATCGCGACACGTGTCACACCTTGTCAGAACTTCCCTAGACAAACAAGAAGACCCGCCAGCATAGCATCTTCTCGAAGCATCATACAACAGTTCCCATGGTCACTCCTTCCGAGGATCCCATTACCCCGAGGTCTCCTATATTCCGAGCATAGTCCTGAGCACCACTAAGCCGTTCCCGAGATCACTACTCCTTATGAGGACTCCACTGCCACTCCGGGGACGATTCCTGAGGTCAATTCTTCCCAATCCGAGCAAGGCAACTACATCAATCGTCCTCATTCATCATGGCCTTCAACTCAACGAGCAAGATTCCCTTGTCACGGAATCAGTTACGCCACCAGGTAATCTCACGTAATGAATGTTGCAATGGTCCTTACTCTAGCGCGGATGGTTACAGAAGAAAGCAGAAATCACTCTCATCAATCAAGGGTGTAATCCGAGTTGTTATGAAGAAATCCCAACGTGCTAATCGTGCAGTTGTGGAATCCGCAAGATTTGCATCACCAATTATGACTCTCAGGGTATTTATACACTAAGACGTGAACCCAAGAGAAGGATCGGAAAAGGTCAAGAGAAGATTAAAGAAACAAAATTGTATCAAAACCAAAGATTGTAAACAGAGTGTCAGCTCTGCTGAGTTCACTGTAACCTGTTGAAAATAGTGAATTCTCCCCTCCCGTGATTTTTCCCAAATTGGGTTTTCACGTAAATCATGTGTCTCTACTTTTTCTTTGTTCACATATTTCTCATCTATCCTTATTCCCCGCAGTGCGAAATTGACCGCTCGATCAATCGTGCCGGAAAATCTCCAACCACATTTGGTGCTTTCATTGAGATCTGAGTCCTTATACTCAAGATCTTTCCCCCACAACCTTTCTCGAAAAAAAACCTCTAGTATCGACAATGGCTCCACGAAAGCGAGCTGCCGACAACGCAAACTCCAAAGGCAAAGCAATCGCAACCACTGGCGGCACGACCTCCCAACCAACGGCAATCAACCACATGCTGAAGGCACTGGCTCCATCTCCCATCGTAACCTTCCGCCAGTGTCCAACCGTTTCAACAACAAGAAGATCAACTCTTTCAGATGCTCTATGAGATGAAAGAGCAAATGAAGGAACAACAGCAACAATCTGATCGTGAGCGAGAATAGATGACGCTTGAATATCCTCCGTATACAAGAGCTGAAGAACTTAACCAATAGCTCCACACTCAAGTCGCAGCCCTCCATAACAACACCACAAGCACAGGGCGATCCCGAGAGCAAAAGATCCCCGAGTCCAATGTCCTCGACGAGCTGATCCAGAGGCGAATCGTAAAGAGCAAGTTGCCTCAACATCTGATCCCGACTACCCGCCTTCACGGCTCTCCTCTTTCCAAAGAGATCCAGGAGTGTGAATTTCTGAGAAAATTTTCGACTCCCACCTTCGACAGCTACACCGGAGCGAGCGATCCCGTTCAACACATTCGCCACTTCCGAGACAAATGGTGCTTCATTCTCGCAATGACCCAGTCATGTGCCTCACCTTCCCTCAAGCCTGAAGGGCGCAACATCAGAATGGTTCTACTCTCTAGCACTGTGCTCTCTCCACAACTTCTCGGAGGTGACTGAGGCCTTCCTCGCACAATATGCCTCTCGCCAACAAGAGAAGTAGCCACCACCTCTTCGTCAAGATGAGGCCGGGAGATGGACCTCAAGTCTTACATCAGCTTCTTCCAGAGCCAACTGTCCAAAGTCTTCAACTGCGATAAGATTTCTACGCTCGCATTCATCAGCGGGTTACAGGTCACTCACCCCCTGTACAAGACCTCCCGAAGCAAAATGTCGCCAAGATGAGCGAGGTCCTCTCCCGAGCCCAACCTTATATCCAATTAGAAGAGGCAATGAAGGTTTCCTCCAACCATTTCGCGAAACCCAGCGATGTCGAAGGGAAGTCAAAGTCCACCCGCGAAGCTCCGGACCAATGTTTAAAATAATGATAACGTAACAATAACGTTTTTCCTTTGTTATGTTAAAATAAGTTATAACGCAACGCATAACGTAGGTTACACGATTAATATTTTCAATAAAAATAAATATATTACTATATAAGAATTTTTATAAACATGAAAATAATTTTAAAAAATCTAAAAAATATCAAAACAATATATAACACATTTAACAAGTCTCACAGCAATTTTAGCAAGCATCGAGAAACTGAGGTGCTCCAATATCGTGCACTTCCTCGTCAATTTAAGAGAGATCAGAAAGAGATCGACGATGAATTCCTCATTAATTGAAAAGTCGTGCGGCTTTTTGATTTTCTTAGAGCGTTACGACGGCGAGTTCCTCGTCAATTGAAGAGAGATCAAAGAGAGAAGAACTGGGGCTCTTCAATAGTCGCCAATGAGAGATACAATTGAAGAGAAACCGCAGAGAGAAGAAGAAGAACCGCAAAGAGAGTCATTGTCGTTGTCGCCATCATCGTCTACTGCAGAGAGAGGATGCACTTGGTTCTTCGATGCTTCGCTCGTCGTCACCAATTTAGGGTTTCATGTTGATTTTGTTTGTGGAGAGAAATCGCTTTGCTGTTTTATGTTTAGCAACCCGTGTAAATAACGTGAGTTATGAACGTTACATTATTTTCATAACGTAACGTTCGTAACGCTCCAAAAAATGCTCGTTACTAGGAAGAGCGTTTTTTGCTAGTGTTATATAACGGTCGGGTGCCATTATGTTCTATAACGGGTTATAACGAGTTACATAACGGGTTTTTTTAAAACATTGCTCCCGACCATGCTCAGATCGGCCCCAGGAATAGCCTCCTTACAAGAAGCAGGTGCTCTCTATCCTCCCGCCAAGTCTGCTAATGAAGTGTTTAACACCTTCAAAGATCAACCGTGAGTCATGTCCGAAACGGTCCAGCACGATCCCTCGCTCCCCGAGTCGGAAGAATATTGCCCCTACCACTAGTGCAAGGGACACAAAGCCATTAACTGTTGGGCCCTCTGAAGATACCTGAGTACGTCCTCACTCCTTAGACAATTTCAAGACAGCCAAACACACATCATCATCGGGAGCAGAATCTAATCGCCCAAGACAACGATCGACTGATTCCAGGACTTACAATGTACATCCTTCCAATCCTAACCCAATGTACTGCATTATTTGAATAAAATACTATTCTGTGCTCTTAACTTTTTGCAGCGCATTATTCCATCCACATTGCATGTTGATGGGATTTTTCCCACTCGGAGGCGGCCAAGAGACCCCCCCCCCCCCCCGCGGTAATGAGATGTCCCCCACTCGGAGGCGGTTGCAACATCCATCCACTCATACGCCCCGCTGATGGGATTTTCCCCACTCGGATGCGGCCAAGAGAACCCCCCGCTGATGGGATTTCCCCACTCGGAGGTGGTTGCGACATACATCCATTCATCCACACGCCCTGATGATCGGATTTTTCCCACTCAGAGGCGGAAACGCGATTTCTCCAATGATTGGATATGCCCCCACTCGGAGGATCGTGTATGTACACTCCACTGGTGAGATATGCCCCACTAGGAAGTGTCAATGCAGACATGCCTACGGGCCTACCTGATAGTCCTACGGGAGCCGAAACCCTCTGTTGTGGGATGTGCCCCCACTCGGAGCCCCCCACTCTGCTGAGGGATATGCCCCCTCTCAAAGCACGGTCTGATGTTCCGTTGATGGGATGTGCCCCCATTAGGAACACTGACACAGCCTACAGGCTCCCCTCATCTGATCCTACGGTACATGAACCCCTGGCAGTTTCTCTCTGTCAGGTTTCTCTATATCTGATGATGGGATATGCCCCCACTTGGAAGACAGCTTCGTTATAAGATATTCCCCCCACACGAGAGGACAACTCTGCACATGGGTTTACTCCCACGTTGGAGGTATTGGATTGTCGCCGGATAGGTGGCCCTATCTGGACAGATGCATCCAATCCGTCAATAGGATTTTCCCCACTTCAGACTAATTTTTTTGCAGGTCCAACAAGACTATGGCTATATACAAAACAAGATATCTGCGAGGGTTTTCTTATTTGGATTATCCCCTCGACGTATCGTTTTCATAGTCATAAGTCCAATTTCCTCTTAAGGATGCTTCGCGAACACCCAGAGAAGGAAAGCTCCAGATATAATTTCAAAGTTTGTGCTTGATCAGTCTGGGGTAACTCAGGTTGTATGTACTCGGTTAACGGTTCTATGAGATATAAGGTATATCTATGAGGGTTTCCTTATTTGGATTATCCCCTCAACGTACTAGTCTCATGAATCATGTGCTAAGCTTATACAACTAGTTTGCCCACATCTGCATTTAATATTTTATTTAACGTCTTATTGCGTGGTTGTATGTTCATCCTAACTACTTTCAATGGGACGTCATGAATCATGTGCTAAGCTTATACAACTAGTTTTGCCCACATCTGCATTTAATATTTTATTTAACGTCTTATTGCTTGGTTGTATGTTCATCCTAACTACTTTCAATGCACGTCCCAAGATGGGATTTCCCACTGAAAGCGGCGATGCAGACTCCCAATATCTCGCCAAGACACTCCGTTGTGGGATTTCCCCTACACGGAGACTAGACTCTGCTGCATGGATTTCTCCCTCTCAAAGGCCCAACTTTGTAGCTCCGTTAATGGGATTTTCCTCACTCGAAAGCAAATGCGAACCTTACTCTGTTGTAGGAATTTTCCCCTCTCGGAAGTTCAATTCCGTAGCTGGGATTTTCCCACTCAGAGATGAAAACTTGCAGGTACCGTTGTGGGATAAACACCTACTCGGGAACTAATAGCCGAACCAATTCCAAACATCTAAGGGTCAAAGCTAATTCTCCGAGCAGACATCCAATTCCAATGACAAAACAAACCAGGCAAGATCCAAACAACCCTTCCATTTCAAAAATTACTACTTTTATTACAAGTTTTCCAATTACATCCATTCAAATACAAACTTGGTTACATTTAATAAAAGTAATACAAGTTCTATCACATGTTTGTGTTTGCTTGTTGAAAGAAAATGCAGATAACTCGTTCCTGCTCGTCCAAACTAGCCAATCAAGCTCCCAATGCTGAAGCAAATAAAGATCCGCCAGTTGGGGAACACTTCACGCGGACACGATCTTATTGTTCACGCCACTGTCCACAGTCCCCGAAAGAAGCCCAGGGTGGTTCCTTCACAAAAATGGGAGTATCTCCAGATGAGGAACCTCCTCCGCCTCTCCAAACAGAGCACGTCTCTAAGACAACCAGGCAAACTCCTGCAGGGTATGCAAGATAGTGATGGGATCACATCACTAACTCTTCTTCTCGAGCAAGAGATCAGGCTCCCGAAGAAGGACAGCCTCACCAGTGGCACCCCAGGACGTCCTCTCTGTGTTTCTTCTCATGCCTTGCCTTAAGAAAAGTCTTCTAGGGTGAGGCGAGGAACGTGCTATTCGTGAGGTTGTGAAATTCGCATGATCCACACTACCAATTATGAGTCTAAATACACTAAGACTTCAAACCTAAGAGAAGGGTCGGGAAAAGGCCAAAAGAAGCCTAAAGAAATAAAAATTGTATCAAAACCAGAGATTGTAAACAGAGTACCAACTCTGCTCAGTTCACTGTAACCTCTTGAAAATAGTAAACTCTCCCTCCTCTCGTGGTCTTTCTCAAATTAGGTTTTCACGTAAAATCATATGTATTCACTTTTTCTCTGTTCACATATCTCTGCATCTATCCTTATTCCCTGAGGTGCGAAATTGACCGCTCGACTAATCGTGCTGGAAATCTCCACCGCAAAGATGAGTGGGAGGAGAGGTAGAAAAACCATGGCAATCTATAACTGAAAACAAAAAAATTAAGTTTGATAACAAATGATTAATAAGCAAGAAAACTAGAAAAAAAATTCTAATAACAAAATCAGAAAACAGAAATGAATAATTAGTGATACACTCTTTGATGGATCACCATAAGGTCAAACAAAAATTAAAAAAAAAGAATAACTAATCTTACCGGTAGCAAAAAGCTCATTGTAAACGCTCAAACTTAATGATTATTATCGTCGAAGTAGAAGTGATTTTTATTGCTAGTAATAAAATGATGAAGTTATGAGAAGTTAAAGGGGGAAATTGATAATTCCATGTTTTCTACTACTTGGCACTCGTATTAAATGATTTTTATGAATTAAATTGTACGAAAAGAGCAGTGATATAGTAATTTTATGACTTGCAAGATTTATGAGAGATTGGCTTCAGATCCTCTTTCAATAGCTCGGTAAAAGAACTCTATTGTATGGCCTGGGAATCATCATCAGCTCAATGGGGTAGCCACACACACATAGGGGAACAACCAGTCACAGAGGATCACCGAGGCAAGGGACAGAGTAGCAACTCAAACTCAGAAAAGTCAAGAAAGCTCAAGAGACAACCGAGAAAGGTCAAGAATAAATTTCAGACAAGTAACAACGCTCAGACAAGGGACAAGAGTCTTTGAGACAAATCAACAAACATGTGGTGGGCGTTTAACAACAAAAACCAACAGAAGTTCAAATCCAACCTAACAAGATTTCAGTTGAAACTGAAACTCAATCCCTAATCCACAGCTTCAGCAACAAATCGAAATCCAAAAATCCAAATCAAAATCAATTCAACACAAACCAACTGATTTGGATAAGTTCCAGTGACAGCAAGCAAGGAGATAAGAAAGAGTTTGTGAGATTCAAAATACTGAAGAGATAAAAAGAAAACCCCTAACGAAACTAAAAAAAATCCATCAAACTCCAATGAGAGCATCTAAAAAAAGGGGCGCGGCTTGTAGAGCAAAGGGGGCAGAAGAACAAAGAAAGGAAAAAGCGGCTCACGGAGGACGAGAGGAAGCTCGCAATTGGAGATCAGAACTAGAAGAAGAAAGAGAGCTCTCAGCATTTCAGATCTGAGGAGAGGAGAGCTCGCGGCTGCAACTAGAAAGAAGAAGGAAAGCTCGCGATCGCCGCCAGACAGAAGAAGGATAGCTCTGCGATAGGGTCTAGAACAAAGAAGAAAAAGCGAAAGTCACATGGGTTAAGTATTTAAGCATCTTGTTATTCTCACCATTATTCTCTCTCCCATTTTAATCACAATGTTTGTGTTAAACAAGATTATGTTTGCAATGAAATATACTGATTTATTTATGAGCATTGCAAAATTCATGAGCAACTAAATTTTTATTCTTGGGTTATGATGATATTTACGTGATATATTTGCGTTTAACTAGTATTTATGTGATGATTGGATTATGTGTTTTGATATTTTATTTTATTAATACTGAGATGGACTTTACCCTCTAGTGATTGCTAGTTGATTAGAGATAATCTATGACTAGGACTAGATCCGTGATAGGCTATGGTTCTAGAGATTAGTAGTAATTAGAAAATAATTTCTGCCTAAGAAACATTCTTTAAACATTAATTTTTATTTTTTATTATCACCAAAATATTCTATAGATATTCTATAGCTGTTGATGTAATATTACAAAGCTAGGATATACCTAGGTGAGTGAATCAAATCCAAAAATCTAAGCCATGAAACGTAGACCGACTCTAAACCCAAGATTGAAAATCATAATCTCCACAAAGGTTGAATATTCACTTATAATGAATTATTTTAAAAATCTTATTTAGAATTTCATCAAAATCTCTTTGTGGATTCGACTCGGACTCCATACCATACTCGCTTGCAGTAGTTGGTTTTAATTTTTAATTTGTATTATTTTTACAGATTTAACAACACCGTTTTAAAATCAATCAAATTTTGACACCATTATTAGGGAGATTTTTGCTTGTTTTCTTTATTAAAGATCGAAACTAAATTTTTCTTTCTTTTCTCAGGTACAACAAGAGCAAGAGAGCTAAACCGGAGCAAGAGCAAGGACTTAAAAGTTTTTGATATTCGCAAATCTGGTAAAATCTTTCATCTTTTGTTATTTTTTCTTTTCAGATCATTAATTAAAAAACAAACAAAATGATTTTTTTTGGACATGTATTTCCAGTTTGCATTTAGAAAATTTATAAAATAACTGTTGCATTTTATATGTACTCATATTTTAACACATCTTAAGGGCACAACTCATAAACAACATAAGGTGGGGATCTCATCACCCTTCCTTGGCCCAAAAATCACCAACCTCACTTGCATTGACTTAAGCCTTTTTTAAAAATTCACTAGACATTGGCTCATAAAGACTTTCGAGCTCAATTAGGGGGCTGTTTGATTCAAGGAATTGGATGGAAGTGAGGAAGTGGGAAGTGTCTTTTCCCATTTATGCTGTTCATCCAAACACCAGAAAAAGGAAAATGGAAAAGTTCTTTTCCTTTTCTCTTTTCTCTTTTACACAACCATTTCCTCACTTCCAGAGTGCTATAGTTAATTTTATGGTCATATAAATCTCATTTGTAATAAGTTGTAGCACAAAACAGTTAATTTTTTGCCCATGTAAATCTCACTTGCATTCTAATTACAGTCCATTTTTTATTTTTCTTAATTAATTTTATTTTAATATTATTTTGTAGTGAACTTTGTGGTCAACTTTTTCACTTCCACATTACCATCCAAACACCAGAAAAGACATAATATTTCCAAACCACACTCCCAACAACATCCAAACACAGGAAAACTTACTAACTAATTCTCAAGTTCGAAAGAGAACTATTACCACTTCCTCACTTCCATCCTTAACCAAACAGGCCTTAGGTGGACTCGTTGTAAAACTTCGGTGAACACTTTCAAGCTCGTAAGAGAGGACTCCTTGTCTAGAAAGGGTGACTTATCCATTGTGACAGTGGTTGCCCTGGAGGAATGACCGAGAAGCTTTCTTGTCTAGAAATAGTAGCTGAAAATAGAAAATACCCAGCCTGGAGGAAGAGCCAAATCGCTTGTTTGACGGGTTTAATCGGAAAGCCTGCAATCAATCCCAAATCAGTTAGGAGTGGTTGATTGTTAAAAAAATCACTTGGTGTATTCTTGAGAGAATCTTTAGATCTAGAATACCACCCATTATCATGGTTGAAGAACTTTTCACTGCTAAGCCAATGAAGTAGTACTTCACTCCTTCCACATACACCACAGTTCTTACATTCGTATCCCTAATACGAACACAAATCACTACGAGATCAAGTCCAGTGTAATCCAACTTCTTTCATCATTCTATGGATTGAACAATAAGGATCTCTATAAACACTTAAATGAATTCCTAGAAGTGTGTTCCAGATGAGCTATTTCACGAGACCTGGGAAAGACTTATGAACTTCTTGAGGAAGTGCCTCCACCATGTCGTGCCTAAATGGCAATTGATGCAATGTCTCTAAGATAATTTGTCCGAACCCAACTACCAAATGGTAGACGCATCATGCGGCAGCACATTCATGACTAAAAACAAGGATGCAGTGTTTTAAATGTCGGATATCAGGGAAATGTCGGATGTCGTAATCGGATGTCAGATTTCGGATTTCGGAGATATTTCGGGGCCATTTAGTAAATTTGGACGTCATGACGGATAACAAATATATATCCTAGATGTCTTAAATAATGTAATTTAAAAATTCTTATCAAGGTAATACATACACAACTTATGCAAAACTATATAAATATGTTTAGGATATGTACAATTAACTTAAACATTTGCATATATTCACTAATTCGTTGTTAAAATTTCTCAATTACTCTTAACTTTCAAGATCAATCAACATATTGAGTTTTTCCCAAAATGTCGGCCGACATTTCAGGAAAATGTCGGGCGACATATCGGATTTTTCCCGAAATGTCGGCCGACATTTTCTAAAACGCCATTTCAAATGCGGGTGGAGATGTCGTGGCGGTGAGGGCTTGAAAACGAAATGTCGGCCGACATTTAAAACACTGCAAGGATGAAGTATGAGAATTTTGATATTTTGAATGACAATTCCATACATCATGCTTCCGTTTACGAGTCAAGTCCCAACCTTCACACAGCAGGAAGAGTGGTCTCTCTGTTCCAGTCCAACCCACTCTGTTAATATTTGCCCCATGGCTAAACATTACCCAGAATTTGCTCAAGAACAAGTTCAAGGAACCTAAGATTTCTCTAGGTCAGTCAACGATCCATTTTCCAACAGTTACAATCCTGGCTGGAGGAACCATCTCAATTTCTCTTGGAGACCCAATCTCAATCACATCAGAATTTTCACGACCATTTAGGGTACCATATCAGAACCAAACTCAATCGAACACCTATCCAGGGGTACATGCACAACTCCTCCTCAGTCGAACCCATCTTTTGAAGACAGTGTTGTAAGTCCTCAAAGGTTTAGAAATGAACACGCAATTGCTCCATTCACATACACAGTCCATTGCCAAACTAGAAACCCAAGTGGGTCAACTAAGCACTAAGTAGAAGAAACATGAAGCATTGCCATGTCAAGCCAAGCCATAGCCAGGAGATAATCTGGGCCTACTAATATTCAATCATCGAGCCAGTTTCATAAGCAAGTTAAGCTTGTGACAACTCTTAGAGACGACAAGTGAGCACTAAGGCTAGCTGAAATCCCATCACTGTTTATGAAAAGAGGAACAATAGGGAAAAAACCCTAACCCGAATAAAAAAATAACAGAGAGAAACACAAGGGGGATGAATTACCCACATCGGTAGTGAGTCAGTTGAATCCACAGAGAGATTTTAGGGGCTAGCTGAAATCCCACCATTGTTTATGAAGGAGGAACAATAAGGAAGAAAACCCTAACCCGAATAAAAAAAAACCCAAAGTTGAAATGTGAGGGCTTGCAATTCATCAAAATCTCTCCATGGATTCGACTCGAACTCACTACCGATGTGGGCAATTCATCCCCATTGTGTTTCTTCTTGTTATTTTCTTTATTCGAGTTTGGGTTTTCTTAACAAGAGGGATGAATTCCCCACATCGGTAGTGAGTTCGAGTCGAATCCACGGAGAGATTTTGATGCATTGCAAGTCCTCAAATTTCAAAACTTGGGTTTTTTATTTAGGTTTGTAGGTTTGGTTTTCTTCTCTTTTCATAAATAATGGTGGGATTTCGGCTAGCCTCAATGCTCACTTGTTTGTCCCAAAGAGTTGTCACAGCCTTAACTTGCTCATAAAACCGACTCGATGATTGAATATTAGTGGCCCAAATTGTCCCCTGAGGTTTTTTATGGCTTGGCTTGGCAATGCTCCATATCTCTTCTACTTATTGCTTCAGCTAGTTGACCAGCTTGGGCTTCTAATTTGGCAATAGACTATGTGTGTGAATGGAGCAATTGCGTGTTCATTTTTAAACCTTTAAGTTTTTGCAACACCTTATCTTCAAAAGATGGGTTCGACTGAGTAGTTGGTGCTTGCACCCCTGGATAGGTGTTCGGTTAAGTTTAACTCTGATATGGAGTCTAAAATGGTTGAGAAAAATTTTGAGGTAAGTTGAGATTGGTGTCTCCAAGAGAAATTGAGATGGTTCTTCCAGCTGGAATGTAAGTGTTGAAAAATAAATCATTGACTGGACTAGAGAAACCTTGGGCTGCTTTGAACTTGTTCTTGAACAAATTCTGGGTATTGTGCAGCCATGAGATAATCATATTAACAAAGTAGTTAGAAATGGAATAAAGAGAACACACTTACTGGTGTGTGAAGGTTAAGACTTGATCTCGTCCTAACTCCCAAGGAAAAAAATTGGTCTAATTTTTGGGTTAACAGATCCACTTTACTGTGGATGTCTACTGAGTGTCCCGACTCGTAGACACCATTTTCTTTTGGATGATATTGGATGTGGAGCTGATAGATCGAACAACGGAAGCATGATGTATAGAATTGTCACTCAAAGTATTAAAAAATTCTCATGCTTCATTCTCGTTTTTAGTCATGAATGTGCCATCGCACGATACGTCTACCATTTGGCAGTGTGGTTCGAATAAATTATCTTTGAAATATTGCACCAATTGTCATTTGGGCACGGCATGGTGAAGGCGCTTTCTCAAGAGGTCCCTAAGTTTCTCCCAAGTCTCATGAAAGAGCTCACCCGGGTTTTGAAAAAAAACTGGTGATAGCTCTAAGCATCTGGTTTGTTCGACCTATTGGGTAGTATTTCTTAAGGAATTCCTTTTGTGTTGATCACAAGTTTGAATGATCATATTTAGCGTCCCAAGCAACGTTTAGCTTTGTCTTTTAGAGGAAAAGAAAAAATGGTAAGCCTAAGTAAGTCATCAAAAGAATTTTGGATCTTCACTGAAGACACTTCTAGAATTCATCTAAGTGTTTATAGGAATACTCATTGTTCAGTCTATAAAATAATAGAAGTTGGATTAAAGTAGACTTGATCTCGTAGTGATTGTATTCGTATTGGAGATACGAATGCAAGAAGCTGCGGTGTAGGTGAAAGGAGTGAAGGTGTTTGGCTTGCAATAAAAAGTTCTTCAGCCATGATAATAGGTGATGTTCTAGATCTAAGGTTCTATCAGGAATGCACCAAATGATTTTTTTTAAACAATCAACAATCAATTCCTAAGAACTAAGATTAATTCTAGACACAATTAGATAGCTCCTAACTGATTTGAACTGATTGCAGGCTTACTGATTAAATCCATCAAACAAGCGACTTGGCTCTTCCTCCAGACTGGGTACTTACAATTTTCAGTACCTTTTTTAGACAAGAAAGCTCATCGGTCCTTCCTCAAGGCCATGTATCACCGCAATAGCTAAGCCACCCTTTCTAAATAAGAAAGTCCTCTCTCACGAACTTGAAAGTGTTCACCAGTGTTGTCCTACAACAAGTCCACCTAATTGAGCTCAAAAGTCCTTATAGGCCAACGTCTAGTGAATTTTATTTACAAAGACTTAGGCTAATGCAAGTGAGCTTGTTGATTTTGGGCCAAGAAAGGGTGATGAGATCCCCACCTTATATTGTTTATGGGTTGTGCCTTAAAATGTGTTAAAATATGAACACAAATAAAATGCAACAATCAATTTTGTAAATTTTCTAAATGCAAACAGAAAAATGCATGTCCTAAAGAAAATCAGTCCTACTCTTGAAATGTCATATTCTTTTTTTAAGGTTTTTAACTAATGATCGAAAAAGAAAATTTTAAAAAAAGGAAAGATCTAACCGAATTTGCGAATATCAAAAACTTTTAAGTCCTTACTTTTTCTCCTTCGGTTTAGCTTTCTTGCTCTCGTTGTACCAGAGATAAGAAAGAAAAAAAGTAGTTTCTATTTTTAATAAGAAAAAAAAGCAAAAAATCTCCACGGCAATAATATCAAAATTTGATCGATTTTTAAAACGGTGTCTTTAAATATGTAAAAATGATACAATTAAAACAAGATGAATCCAAAGAGAGATTTTGATGAAATTCTAAATAAATATTTTTAAAACTAATCCAATCTAAGTGAATATTCAACCTTCGAGGAGATTACAATTTTCAATTTTCAAGATTTTGGGTTTAGAGTCAATTTGTCTCATGGCTTAGATTTTTGGATTTGATTCACTCACCTAGACAGATCCTAACTTCTGTAATATTACATCAACAGTTATAGGATATCTCGGTGATAATAAATAGAAATTAATTTTTAAAGAATATCTCCTAGGCATAAACTATCTTCTAATTACTACTAATCCCTAAAGTCATAACCTATCTCGGATCTAGTCCTAGGCATAGATTATCTCCAATCAACTAGAAATCACTAGAGGTAAAGTCCATCCGGTATTAATAAATTAAAACATTAAAACACATAAATCCAATCATCACAAAAATTCTAGTTAAACACAACCATATCACGCAGATATCATCATAACCCAAGAATAAAAATTTAAATGCTCATGAGTTTTGCAATACTCATAAACAAACAGAATCTTTCATTACAAACACAATCTTGTTCAATACAAAAATTGATTAAAACAGGGAGAGAGAATAAAGGGGTGAGAATAACAAGATGCTTAAATACTTAGCCCATGTAACTATCTCTTTTTCTCCTTCTTCTCTCTGGCAGCGACCGCGAGCTCTCCTTCTCTCTGGCAGTGACCGCGAGCTCTCCTCTCCTCAGATCTGAACTGCTAAGGGCTCTCCTTATGGTTTTGATCTCGCGCTCTCTCTCGTCCTCGGTGAGCCGCCTTTCCTTTCTTTGTTCTTCTGCCCCCTTTTCGCCCCTTTTATAGATGCTCTCATTGGAGATTTGATGGATTTTTTTTTTGTAGTTTCGATTGGGTTTCCTTCTTATATCTTAGTATTTCGAATCTCACAAACTCTTTCCTATCTTTGCTTGCTATCACTTGAACTTATCCAAACCCGTTGGGATTTGAGTTTCAGTTCAACTAAAATCTTGTTAGGTTAGATTTGAACTTCTATTGGCTTTTGTTGTTAAGCGTCCACCACGTGTTTGTTGATTTGTCTCAAAGACTCTTGTCCCTTCTCTGAGCTCTGATACTTGTCTGAAATTTGTCCTTGGCCTTTCTCGATTGTCCCTTGAGCTTGCTCGGCTTTCCTGCGTTTGAGTTGCTACTTTGTCCTTTGCCTCGGTGATCTCTTGTGCTTAGCTGCTGCCCCATGTGCGTGTGGCTGCCCCATTGAGCTGATGATGATCCTCAGGCCATACAGCGGGCTTCTTTTGCTGAGCTATTGAAAGAGGATCTAAAACCAATCTCTCATAAATCCTGAGTCATAAAATTACAATACCACTGCCCTTTTGCACAATTTGATTCATAAAAATCATTTAATACGGGTGTCAAGTAGTAGAAAATCTGAACTTATCAAATACCACCAAACCTACTCTTTGCTTGCTTCTCCTCAAGCAAAATTTTGAAAATGGACTCTTTTTTTCTTTTAATAATCATAAAACTATCACTTTCGTAGGGAACACGATTGCATTGAGCACATGCAACAATCCTTTAATTTAAACCTACAGACAGCGATGCTACCCACAAACATCAGATTGATACATTGCAATTATAAATTTAGACCCTGAATTAAGGAACCATCTTGCATAATGTAGTATAGCATAAAATCACTTAAAGTTAACATGTATGAGTTTTTAGAAGGTAAGTATTTTCTTAACTTTCAACAATTTTCGAGTAAGACGAGTAAAGACAAATAATCTGATAATAGTCTTCTTCCAATCATCCCATACTTACTTTTCATACTTCGTACATTATACCAAAATTCAATCAAACAATTGCTAATTCAAGTTCATTGCTAACTAAATTACGAATTGATTAAGAGGCTAAGAAAATTTCAACTTTGGGTTTTTTTAACACTTGTAATTTGGTTCAATATATCATATTTTCCTAACATTTTTTATGTCAGAGGCCAAGATTATCACCTACTTGGAACCGCAAGGACTTTTACCACAAGATAACACTTGCTGGCAAGGGTGAAGAAAACGAGACATATCCACACATTTCCCCTTTATGATATGAACTCAAGCATATATAGAATATCACGCAATTCCCCATTTATGTAGCTTCATTGTCCTAATTAGACAACTCACCCAACTTTGCATAAAAATTGAGATTTAAAGTATAACATACTAATATAATAGATGACAGATGAAGATGATTAAGTCAAATTAACTATTATCAGAAAAATTCACTATTACCTCAAAACGCTTTACTTGTTAAGGTTACACTCTATTCTATTGACTTATAGATATTTTCTTGCAGCTTTTCTATAACATAGATCATTAATACAAGACAGACTCATTAATTTATATAACATAGATCATTAATACAAGACAGACTCATTAATTTATAATTGGCATTTTTAAGGCATTTTCTTAGTAATTAGCGGATCTTTTTTCTTATAGAGAAGTACTGCATCTTGAGGTAGTTAAGAGATTAAACATATAAACCTGTTTTAGTGGATAGCATGTTTACTCGAAAGTGGCCGCTTTAGCTGGCTAGCATTTTAGAGAAGATTTAGATTATGAAAATTAGAGAGTTGATGAGTCCTCTTATACTCTTATTTATAAGTAAAAACAATTACAACTCCTAATAAAAATAACTCATAATATTTGTAGCAATATGCTCCTAATTAAGTAATTACCCTTAAGATGGAGCATATATATCATATGTGCCCAGTTTGTCACAAATACTCTGAATTCGGGGACCTCCAAGAGGTTTTATCAATATATTTGCTAACTGGTAACAGAAGACACGTGTTGAAGTTCAATGATCTTATCCTCTATAACCTTCTGACGAACTAAATGACAATCCACTTCCTACGCTCATGAAAAATCGAATTTTTGTGTGTGAATAGCCATTGTATTATCACATGTAATCTCATACAAGTTGAAGGCAGAAGATATAGCTAGCTCAAGAGATCTCGTATCCAGACCTATTCACATGTGATATCAGTCAAAGCTCGATATCAAAATCAGTACAAGATCTCGAAACCACAGCTTGCTTCTTACTTTCCACAATACAAGATTTTCTCCAACAAACAATAATTAGTAGTTGACCGTCTATCAATCGGTGATCCTACCAATCTGCATATGAATACCATGAAATATAAGCTATACATCCATGACTACAATCTGAATAAAAGATTCGTTAGACAGGAGCACATTTCAGAAGCACATGAATCACCGATGACGTTCATGCGGCAGATAAGAATTGAATCACCACACTAACAGAGAATGAAACATTAATTCGAGTCACTATAAGATAATTCAGTTTACCCACAAGCCTCATGTATCACCCTAGATTATATAAAAGCTCCCCTCTAATCTGGAGGCAGTTTACACTTTGGTCACATTGGCGAATCCACTAGTCTACACCCTAACATATCAGCTTCTAAAAGCATATCCAACATATACTTTTGTTGAGATAAGATCCCTTTCTTTGATCTTGCTACCTCAAGATCCAAAAAAAATTTAAAGCGTCCCAAATCTTTGTTTGAAACTTTTCTATAGGTACAATTTCAACTCACTAATCTCTTGAGCACCATCACCAGTAATCTCTACATCCATATAAACAAGTAAAAGAATATATTTTCCTGATGAAGCCAAAAGAAAATAAAATGATTTTTTTTTATAACGATGAAGCCCAAATTCCTAAACAAGTGAGGTATATCTCCCAAACCATGCTCTAGGAGACTACTTTAACCATATAAAGACTTTCTGAGATGACAAACTTGTCCGTATTCCTCTGAGCAACAAAACCAAGAGGTTGCTCCATATATACCTCTTTATCAACAATACCATGAAGGAAGGCATTCTTGATATCACGTTGATGTAACAGCCACTGATGAGTAGCAGAATGAAATGAGAAGACGAACTGAGGTTAGTTCCCCACAGGGAAGGTCGTGATAGTCAATATCATACATATGAGTTTAGCCCCCAAACATGCCTTCAAGCGAGACCCATCTAAATTCAACTTTACATTATACACCCATCGACAACCAATAACTTGCTTCCCTAGAGAAAAGAAACAAGATCCTAAATCTCATTATGTTCTAGAGCCATCATTTCTTCCTGCATGACATCTCTTCATCCTGAGATAGGAAGGGCTTCTGACACAGACTTGAGAATAGAGTATGAGCCCATAGAAAAAATAAAAGCATTATATGAAGATGCTAAATGAGAGTAAGATACAAAATTAGACAAAAGATGAGAAGCGCAAGTGCGTTTACCCTTTCGAAGAGCAATCAGAAGGTCAATATCAGAAATATCAAAAATCAAATCAGAAAGAACAAGAATAAGAGTAACATCGGCGGAGGGCAAATTATCTTCACCAGATTGTGAAGTAAAAACTGGAACAGAAGATGATAGTGGAACAGTGAAGGTGTATCTTGCATAGACTTGGTTGTTCTCCTGATCTGTAATGTCTAATGATTCAGTATCTCCATAAACGTTCTTGAACTAAAAAATAAAAAATTCTTCATCAAACTCAGAAGAATAAGACTCAGTGTCGAAGTATACTTAGACTCAAAGAATGTGACATAGCAGAAAGTATAAAACGGTTCAATTATGGACAATAACACTTATATCCCTTCTGAGCTGTGTATAGCCAAGAAAAACACATTTTAAGGGCATAAAAATTTAACTTCGTTCTATAAGAATCATTATTATGTACAAAACATACAGATTCAAACACTTTGGATGGTAAAGATAACAAATCAGACAGTAGATATAGAACTGAGTATGGAACCTGACCGTCTAAAACAAATGAAAACATGCGATTAATTAAATAGCATGCTACAAGAATGGCATCCCCCAAAACTGTTTAGAACACCACATGTGAATTAATATTGTGCATTGCAACCTTAAGCAAATGTCAGGTTTTACGTTCAGCAACACTATTTTGTTGAGGAATAAATGAACAAGAGGACTGATGCACAATACCATGTTAAGACATAAAGTTTGAAAAACATGAACTAAAAATTTGTTAACATTAATAGTTATTAATAACTTTTATAGAGATATTAAATTGATTTTTCACTTCAAAACAAAAGTTTTGAAAGATAGAAAATACTTCAGAGCAATTTTCATTACATACATCCAAGTGGTTCGAGAATAATAAACCATAAAAATTATAAAATACTTGAAATCAAGTTTTGAAGTTATTGGATAAGGACCCCATACATCTGAATGAACTAAAGCAAACGGGATGTTAGCTTTTTTATTGACTCTATCAGGATAAGGCATACGATGATGCTTACTTAGTTGCCATGACTCACAAACCAAAAAACATAACAAGATTTAACTGAGAAACTAAAAGTTTCAAAGTTTGTAAAGATAGATGTCCTAACCGTTAATGGTGATCAAAAACAAATACAAAACTAGAATATGCTACAAGTTTGGGATCCAAATTGAGATAATACAATCTGCCAATCGTGCCCTGTGCCAATCATCTTCCTTATTCCAAGTTTCTTGGGATATACAGTGCATGGAAAAAAAAAATATCACTGAGCAATTCAAGGATCTGTTTACTGATTGATAACAAATAAAGGAAAATTTCGAAACATAAAGCACAAATGACAAAGATAATGACGTAGAATTAGTAGCATATATACCTTGTACAAAAGATATAAAACAATCTGCTATATCACGCATGAATGAAAAGAATTAGAATCAAGAGTCACTGAGCAATTTAAGGATCTAGTAATTTTACTGATTGATAACAAATATAGAAAAACTTCAAAGCTAAAACAGAGATGACAAAGATAATGAAGATGTAGCATTAGTATTGTCTGTACCTTGTACAGAATAAAACAACTGCTCGTGTCACTGATAGATGAAAATAATTAGAATCAATAGACAACAATAAACTTTGTTTTTCAGTCATATGATCTAAAGCTCCTAAATCTATAACCGCATGCAAAGAGACAATGAAGTAAAACAAAGTTGTAAAGTTACCGGTCTACGCGAGAGCAAATGTGAAGGAAGAAGCATCTAAGCAGTATGAAACTGCTGGAATATGTGAAATTACTGATGTGTATACTCCTCGTCTGTCATACTTCTAGAATCTTTCTGAAATTGATCCGCTTCAGGGATTCAAAATACCCAAGCAAACGATCATCTATCGGGATCTAATACCCAAGCAAATGATCCTCTCTCGGG
>JAVJIF010028148.1:0-26809 GCA_038442645.1 Agave tequilana | reverse complement strand
CGCCTGGCCGGCCGCGCCGCACGGGTCCTCTTGGCTGCATGTCGGGTGGGGGGAGTGAGGGAGAGTGAGGGGAGAGGTAGAGAGGAATTTATTAAGGGGAGATTTCAGGAGATTTGGGATTTTAGGTTTTGGGTTCATGAAGAGGAGAGGAGGAAGATGAAGTCCCCTTTCATTCTCTCTCTCTACTACTTTCAAGCTTATCATGGCCTTACACTTGCTCTTTACTAAGATCAATTAAATATTAGCCTTCCATTATCCTTACCTACTCCTTCCACTAAAACTCGAAAATACTAAAGTATTTTGTTTGCATTTGACTACTAATATCCATTATTATTATTTATTTTATTTTTATTTTTCCTTATATACACACAATATACTCATGCATTATGTATGTGTATATGCATACACTTAAGCACACCCACATATACACCCCACTCATTTATACACATTAATTTGTTTGTTCACTATTCCCTTGAAATTATCTCCTTCATTTCTCTAGAGTCGCTTCATTAAATCTGAAAAAAAAAAAATATTACCAATAATAAGGAAAATTTTCATCACCGACTATATTTCGGTCAAATTTCATTACTCGAGTATTAGGGATTAAAACCCAGATATAAAAATCGGGATGTTACAGACTTGCTGTCAAAGGTAAGGGCGAAGGGCAGAGGGGTAGCTGTTGTTGATGGGAGGAGCATGGACACTTGTGGGCACTGGCACACTTGTGGAGGAGGTGGGGTCGCCACAAGTGATGCTAACGAGAAGGATGTGAAGAGGGTGAGCCTTTGCTGGGTTCTTTGCCAAGGTTCTTTGCCTTGAGGCTGAAGACCAGGAAAGAGAAGTTGAGGGGGGTGACGGCTATGAGTGGGGAGCAGGAGAGGAAAAGAATAGGGTAGGGTTTTTCTTGTTTGAATTTTGTTTTTGTTTTTTTTGTTGGTTTCTTCTTGACTGAAAACGAATGTGATTGGAGTTGACAGAGATTTGGGATGAAATTTGAGTACTGGGATAAGGGGTAGAGAGGAGAGAGTTTCACACTCTTCCTATTTGAAAAGAAGTTTCACACTCCAATTCATAATTAAATTTTCAAAATGAAAATCCAACAATTTGTTTATCAAGAGTCTAAAATGCAATTTATTCATTCCATGCCAAATAAATAGGCCAAATAGAAATCCATTTTCTCTCACAATCGATATGGGACTAAACAAAACATATAGCAGAAAAGTAGAGAACAAAAAAAACCACTTGACTGAACATGAATTGAATACAAACTCCAGTTAACTAAAACCACATAACTGTGACCCGACGCGTGACTAAAGCTCGACGCATAGGTGCAGTTTGATGCCTCTTGCACTGATAAACATGTTGGTAGTTGGTACTTCCTCCTCGCGCATGCGGATGCCATGTCCTCATCAGACACACTTTAAATTTGTTTTAGGGAGAAAAAAGCACGATAACTATTCCTATTCATCTTGAATGAAATGTCATGAAATTTATGTGGTTAAAAAATAATATGGTCTGAAAAATTCTAAGCCATCTAGTAAACAGTTATTCAATTTATAACCATAAGATGAATGTGCCGAAATCTTCAAGATGCATACTTTTTGTCTGTGTGCATTTCATGGCATCTTGATCTAGGTGGATGTTGCACACACTTTAAGGCAAACTACCATAAAGTTCGTAAGAAGCAAGAAACTTTAAGTATGTTCCAAGGTATGAGATTTCGCCGGTTTCGTCACGATTTCAGTCATGTCGTCTCGGTTTCAGCAAGTTTCGGACAAAGTTTTGGTAAGTTTTGAAGTCTTGGACAACACACATTTGCTATGGTCAATTTTGGTAAGCTTTAAATAGTTCCGTAAGTTTCAAATGAAACATACCGAAATCTAAAAAAATGAAGAATGTAATGTGTTGATTAATAGTTTCATCTTCTTTTAACTTCTACAGACATCCAAAATTAGTATATCCTCCTTAGTTTGTCATAATTAAATCGTAATTAGAATGTTCAATTTAATTATGGTTATAACCTTAGTTAACTTTAAATTGACTGTTTTCATATTAATTTAGATTAATTTCTGACTTAACTAATTGAATATTAGAAGCTCGCTTTGCTTGATTTAACAGCAACTTCTAGCATATTATACGCATTTTGCACATTATGTATGCAAAGAATCAAAGATGCCTAATGTTAATATACACTTGAAACTGAAACCAAAACTTTTTTTGAAACCGGCAAAACTAACGAAACTCATTGAAACCTTTGATTATAGAAGGTCCAAAACCGAGTTCTCGAAACTTGTTTGCTCATATGTATGCGTGCATATCTGGAGGATCTGGATCATTCAGGCCTTGTCTGGCAACAGATTAAGGTAAAAGAAATAAAATGAGGGATTAAATCAGATAATCCATCAGCATAATAGATACGATGAAGGGTTAAACAGGTTAACCCATGATCAAAACAGATTGAGAAATTCTTATGCACATGTGATGGTTGGTTAGAGAGAGGTTTATCTACAAATTCTTATACAAACAGAAGGGTTCTCTCTTAACCCGTCGAGAGTGTGAATTTAATCCCTCAATTTTTAGGAGTTAACTCCACTTAGTCCTAGAGAGGTTAAATAAATCCTTGTATCCTTTTTTGGTATTTGGCTCTTGGCAGGTTAAGACAGAATTAAATTCTTAACCCATGTCACTTTTTATGCTTGTCAGATTAAGGGGAGATAAGCTCCCTTAACTCATGTTGCCAAATGGCCCCATGAGAACCGACCACATATGATGGGTCACCCAAAGGGTGATCCGCGAACTCGTTTATCAGTCCATGAACCTTAGTTAGTCCAAAATTGGCAGGTCAAGTGGTTTGTAAACTATTCATGCGCTAATCAAGTGGTTAGAAAAAAATCTTAGTTCATCCATAGAAAATCGATACTATTTAATATGAAGGTAATAGTTGATGAGGACATCATGCCACCGCCCAGGAGCAGGTTCGATCGAGTATACTTCAGGAGGCGACGCGCTGGTCTTCTATGGCTTTAGATGGGACTTGTTTCAGGCCTTATTGATAGCAGATGTTTTAGCTTTATTTGTGTTCCTTTTATTTTGTTCTTTTGTGGACGTTTAGTACCACATCGGTTATTTCCCAGTAGTTCTCTTTTTGTAAAGCCCATATAAGGCCCCTAGACTGTCTTATTGGAATTAATGAATGAATGAATGATTAAAACTTTTCCTCAAATTATTGTGTTAAATTCTTGAGTTCTGCTCTCGAGTTTAGGGTGAGAAGCCCGTGCAAGGGGTGGAAACCCAAATCCGATTTGAAGGTGATTGCGATCCAGGTGGTTTTACATCATTTTGGTATCAGAGCACCGGTTTTCAATCCCCTTCAATATTGTCTTTTTTTCAAATTTTCAGTCCCCAAACCCTAGATCTATTCCAGATCCATTCCAAAAACAAAAAAAAATTTTTACACTGTTCAAAAAAAGAAAAGAAAAGTACAGTGACAAAAAAAAATCATCATCGAAAATCCCTGAGAATTCCCAACTCGCACTATTCATCTCCTCTTCAGCAACTCCCGCCGCCTTCGACGCCGCCCACGATCCGCCACCACCGCAGTCGGAGCGTCGCCATCTCCAACCATCGTCTTCGTCCTCTTCCTCTGCCATGTTCGACAGAGCCGTCGTCGCCCAGATCTCATCGCCGGTGCTCCCCGAGCCGGGTTCACCGCCACTGTCTCTGGTCCACATCAACACCACCACCGTCGCTGCCTCCTCCACCCTCTAGGTCGATCAATCGAGATCTCAGACGACTTCGCTCCCGCCAGACCTCCTCAGCGTCGCCGGATCTCCCCTCTGAGCCTCGATCGGAGCTCTACCGACCTCCCAAACGCCTTGCCGGACACTGTTGGGTCTCGACGACACTAGATCGGAGCGTCGCCACCCAATCCGAGCTCCATCGACCCTAGCAAGTCGGCCGACTTCAAATCGAAGCTCCGCCGTCGGTAGCAGTCGTCGCGACTTTGCCGAGATCCAGATCCCAGTTGCCGCGCCTCTGTCGCCTTGGTCCTCACCTCGCCAGAGCGTCCAGAGCAACCCACCCCATCATCTACAGCTACGACAACGTCACCAGAGTTCTGTCAGCCTCCTCCGACGCTTCCAGTCTCGCCGGAGCGCCGCCGTGACGGGTCTCCAGCTTCGCCGGCCATCTCCGCCGACTAAGTCCGCCGCCTGCGTCGCCGTTTCCTGCCCTAGCTGTGAGCGCGGGTGATTGAAATTGGGATCGGGTGAGTTGTGTCCAAGCGGGTGAGGGTTTTTGACCCGTTCGACATTTAACAGGAGGAAGCAATTTGGTCGGATCCAAACGAACCCGACCGGACCCAGCCAAGGCTATTGGTCTGGCTGAGTCCAACTCAGTCAGACTCAGCCTGAGTCAACTAGACCTGAGTCAGCACAGTTCAGAAAAGCAGCATCACTTCCGACGGCTGTTCAGGGCTCATTTCAAGTCCAAATTGAGCCATTTTCGAGGCAGTGGATTCGTGACGACCAGTACTACGCGCCTACAGCAGGATCGCTCAGGTTTGAGTTACGGTCGCCTTCCCAGGTAACTCTGAATATTCTGTCAGTAATTCCTGTCATCTAATTAAAGTAGCTAGTTCTTCCAATCTGTCGCATGATAGATTTATTGACTGTTGCCCACTAAATAAGTGAGTTGTGTGATTCTGATCTTGAGTGGTAACCGACCTAATATTAATTGTGCAACTAAATTAATTTGAATCTGTGATTACTTGATATATCGTGAAGTTAACTGTATCAGCACGTGTCTTTATCACTGTCTCCACATTACAATTTCTTAATCACGTGTTAGTCTCATTAGCTTAAAATTGGTATTATCTTTCACCATTCTAATCTCTGACTCCTCCTGCATAACATATATATCCTAAGGACAGCTTGCATTTAGGGTCAGCGAGAATCTTGCATGCCTACTAGAAGTGGTAGAACTTTCTCTATAGGCGAAACTTCAGCACCAATGGACCCTAGCATTCATGATACCCTGAACACAATCCTACAAAAGATAGAGAGCATGGACAGGCAACCACAAGAAGTTAAGGATCAGGTTGATGTCAACTGTAGGGATCTAGCAACTAGAATTGGTAGGCTAGAAACCAATAGGAGAAGAATCAGGGATGATGAGAGTTCTCGAAATGACAGTAGGTCTCCTAGGCGTGAGCGAAGCCATGACAGTAGGTCTCCTAGGCGTGAGCGAGGCCCACCTTACCGAACAACTGATGCCGATGCCCAGTATATCAGGAGCGTTAAAGTTGATGCTCCTTCTTTTGACGGGCGTTTAGACCGTCAGGTCTATATAGATTGGCAGTTGGCTATGGACCGATATTTTCGTTGGCATGACATGTCTGAATCAAGAAAGGTTCGACTGGCCGTAATGAAATTAACAGGACAAGCTGGGCAATACTGGGAGAACCTAGAGAGGATGATGAGGTACAGAAGGGAAGGCCCCGTGGACACTTGGGAAAGCATGAAAGAGAAGCTTATGATGAAGTATGTTCCACCATCATTCAGTCAACAATTGTTGGACAAATGGAATCGATGGACTAGGGAAACAAGTCAGCCGCTGATTACATTGCTAAGTTTGATGAATATCTGAATCGGTGTGGAGCTATTGAGTTAGAATCTCCCGAACAGACCCTATCTAGGTTTAGGTCCGGTCTTAGGGATGATTATCGCCGAGAGCTCATTGCTCGAGGCGTCACGACTCTAGAACAGGCATATCAGCTAGTCACCGACTTAGATAAGTCTAGAGGATCCTATTTTAACCGAAGTAACTTTAAGGATAACTCTAGAACCACCACTACTGGCCAGCCAAGCTTCAACCGAACACTCCCTACCCCAAGTAAACCTGCCTCCAGTTCCTCTAGCGTCAAACCAGCAGGTCCTTCTGGTGCAAAGCCCTTTGCATCCGAGAAGAGAACGGTAAGTGAACCAGGAAAAGTCAACCCTAGAACCCAATGCTACAGGTGTCAAGGGTATGGTCACCTTGCCAGCCAGTGCCCGAGTCAAACCAAAACCCTCTTTGTCGAAGTTCCCATTGAAGATATAGAAGGAGAGGATGATGGAGAAGAAGTTGTGCACCAACAAGATGATGACTCGGATGCCTCTGTCGAAGAGTATGAATTTAATGGGTGCATCCGAACTGTGGAAATGACGAGCTTACCTCCTAATGTAGCTCGCACCCAATTAGGAGTGGTTAGATGTACTTTAACCCAGCCTGAACCACTCAACGACTGGAGAAGGACTGCCATATTCCAAACTTGCACAAAAATTGGCAATAAGAACTGCAAGGTAATAGTGGATAGTGGTAGCTGCATCAACGCTGTGGCATCAAAGTTAATTACCACCTTGGGTATGACACCGATGAAGCATCCAAACCCCTACAAAGTTACATGGATCGATGCTACATCTATCGATGTTCAAGAGAGATGTCAAATTCCCATCCAGTTTGCCACATACACAGAAAATGTGTGGTGTGACATACTCCCCATGAATGTAGGTCATATCATTTTGGGTCGACCATGGTTATTTGACCTAGATGTGACCATACATGGACGTACCAACCAGTGTTCGTTCGTCCATAATAGAAAAAAGGTGAAGATTATGCCAAATCAACCGAAGCCGCCAACCCGAGAGAGAGAAAGAGGCTGGTAAAGGGAAAGATAAAGTGGACGTTATAAATCCTAAAAAAAGGGTTGATAAGGGCAAAGGTAAGATGGAAATGAATTTGATTAGCCACGATCAAGTTGAAAAGAGCTTGCAGGATGGTTCTACTTGTTATGCTCTCGTGGCTCGAGAGGCTAGCCGGGATATCGAGGAGCAGATTCCCGAGCATATTAAACCAATTCTGGAGGAGTTTTCTGAAACCCTCCCAAAAGATCTTCCAGGTGAGTTGCCCCCTATGCGAGACATTCAACATGCTATTGACTTGGTCCCAGGAGCAACTTTACCAAATTTGCCTCACTATAGAATGAACCCAACTGAACATGCGGAATTGCAACGGCAAGTGGAAGAGTTACTTGACAAGGGGTTCATCAAAGAGAGCTTGAGCCCATGTGCGGTTCCCGCACTTTTAGCGCCAAAGAAGGATGGTACATGGCGTGTGTGTGTGGATAGTCGTGCAATCAATAAAATTACCGTCAAGTACCGTTTCCCCATTCCCCGCTGGATGATATGCTGGATCTGATGTCACGTGCCACAATCTTTTCCAAAATTGATCTTAAGAGCGGGTACCATCAAATTAGGATCCGACCCGGGGATGAATGGAAAACCGCATTTAAGACTAAAAACGGGTTATATGAATGGTTGGTTATGCCCTTTGGACTGTCCAATGCTCCAAGCACCTTCATGAGAGTAATGACCCAATTGTTTCGACCGTTTATCGGTAAGTTCGTGGTGGTCTATTTTGATGACATACTAATCTATAGCCAAACCCAGGAGCAACATGTGGGTCATCTGAGGCAAGTCCTCTGCACACTCCATGCTGAGAAATTTTATGCAAATCCAAAGAAGTGTGCTTTTTGCATAGACAGGGTTATCTTCCTAGGATTTGTGGTTTCCTCCGAGGGAGTTTCCGCAGACCCTGAGAAAGTGAAGGCAATAACGAGTGGCCACAACCCCGGACGATCAGGGAAGTCAGAAGTTTTCACGGGTTAGCCACTTTCTACCGTCGGTTCATCAAGAATTTTAGTGCTATTATGGCACCTATAACCGACTGTTTAAAGAGCGAGGTGTTCCAGTGGACTCCTGCTGCCTCCAAGGCTTTCGCTGAAATAAAGAAGATGATGACGGAAGCTCCCGTAATGCGTCTCCCTGATTTTTCAAAAGCTTTTGAAGTAACTTGTGACGCATCGGGACTAACAATAGGTGGTGTACTGAGTCAGGAAAACCACCCGGTTGCTTATTTCAGCGAAAAACTAAATGATGCCCGGCAACGTTACTCCACTTATGATAAAGAATTTTATGCGGTTATACAGGCGTTGCGCTACTGGAGACATTATCTGTTGCCACAGGAATTCGTGTTGTACTCAGATCACGAAGCGTTAAGGTATCTCAACTCCCAGAAGAGATTAAATGCGAGGCATAGCAAATGGGTGGAGTTCTTGCAGGATTACACTTTTGTTCTCAAACATAAAGCAGGCATCGAGAATAAGGTCGCTGATGCGCTGAGTCGACGTGTCACGATCTTGGTGGCAATGAGCACAGAAGTGGTTGGATTTGAGAAATTAAAGGAGTATGAATCATGTCCCGATTTTGGGAACATTTATGTCACGTTACGAGACGGCCCTGTTCGTGAGATGTACGGTTTTCTCCTTCAAGACGGTTATCTCTTCCGATTCCGTAAGTTGTGTATTCCCCGTACGTCCCTCAGGGATTTTCTCTCTTGGGAACTACATGCCGGAGGCCTGGCGGGACATTTCGGTCAGAATAAGACAATTGTGGTCGTTGAACATCGATTCTACTGGCCGAGTCTGAAAAGAGATGTCTCTAAAGTAGTTAGCCAATGTCGCACGTGTCAACTGGCTAAGCAACAAAAGCAGATTGCCGGACCTTACACTCCTCTTCCTGTACCTAAGTGCCCTGGCAAGACGTGAGCCTAGACTTCATTCTAGGGCTGCCCAAGACTCAAAAAAAGCACGATTCTATCCTAGTGGTAGTTGACCGATTCTCAAAAATGGCTCACTTCATCCCGTGTTCCAAGACCTCAGATGCGTCTCGAGTTGCTGTCTTATTCTTTGATCATATCGTAAAGTTGCACGGGATACCTAAAACCATGGTGTCTGATCGGGATGTTAAGTTAGCTATTTCTGGAAAACACTTGGCATAAGATGGGCACCAAACTGAAATTCTCAACCGCCTTTCACCCACAGACAGATGGTCAAACCGAGGTGGTAAACAGATCGCTAGGAAATCTCCTCAGGTGTCTAGTTGGAGAAAATTTAAAAACTTGGGATCTCATTTTGCCCATGGCTGAATTTGCATATAACGGATCTGTCAATAGGACTACGGGTCTCAGTCCTTTTGAAATCGTAAACGGTTTTAAGCCCAGGCAACCCATTGATTTAATTCCATGGCTCATCATCATTCTAGGGTATCAGACTCCGCATCAGCATTTGCATCCCATATCCATGCATTACATGAGGAAGTCAGAGACAAGATAATGAAAAATAATACTGATTATAAAGCTTCTGCAGATCTACATCGCCGATTAAGGTCTTTTAATGTCGGAGATTATGTGATGGTCTGCATGCGACCCGAACGGTTTCCACCAGGAACCGTGAAGAAATTACACGCGCGTAGTGCAGGGCCATTCAAGATTCTCAAGAAAATCAATTCAAATGCTTATGTGGTGGATCTCCCACCTGACTTTGGCATCAGTTGCACCTTTAATGTTGAGGATTTGGTTCCATATCGAGGTACTTTTGATACCCCTTCTGATCCATTTGTGGATGAGCCAAGCCAAGACCTTCTTTCTGAGAGCCCCCCACTACCTCCACTTCCCCCTAAAATGTCCTATGCAACAGAACATATAGATTCTATCTTGGATGATCAGATTATCTCTACTGGAGATGGAGGGACGAGACGCTATCTCATTAAGTGGACGGGAAAACCTGATTCAGAAAATTCTTGGATTACCGAGGAAGACCTACAGCATCTTGATCCTGATCGACTGGAGCACTACCACAGCAGACAACAGTTCTGTCCCCCACACTCGACAGGGTCGAGTTCTTTCCACCTGGGGGGAATTGATGAGGACATCATGCCACCGCCCAGGGCAGGTTCGATCGAGTATACTTCAGGAGGCGACGCGCTGGTCTTCTATGGCTTTAGATGAGACTTGTTTCAGGCCTTATTGATAGCAGATGTTTTAACTTTATTTGTGTTCCTTTTATTTTGTTCTTTTGTGGACGTTTAGTACCACATCGGTTATTTCCCAGTAGTTCTCTTTTTGTAAAGCCCATATAAGGCCCCCTAGACTGTCTTATTGGAATTAATGAATGAATGAATGATTAAAACTTTTCCTCAAATTATTGTGTTAAATTCTTGAGTTCTGCTCTCGAGTTTAGGGTGAGAAGCCCGTGCAAGGGGTGGAAACCCAAATCCGATTTGAAGGTGATTGCGATCCAGGTGGTTTTACATCAATAGTTTTTCTAGCCACTAGTTATCTCATACTTTGACTAATTAAGATGCATAGGCAAAATGAACAGTATGGATCTCCATGGTATATCCAATTATGAAGGTGTCAGGAAGCTTATTTTGGTGTTGGCATCTAAAACATAACTCTACATGTGATCGTGAATTGGTTTACATTTGATGCATTATGCACTTGGAAATTCTTGGTTTAGATACATAAATACTAGAAATTTTAGTGAGAGGGAACCATCAGCAAGAACCTTAGCTAGCCACTAACTTGGAAAGGCTTATATTGCAGAAAGATTAATTTAACTATTTATGGGTGTATTTACATGTTAAGATAATTATGTGAATACTAAAAACCTACTTGTGATAACAGATTAAATCTACTATCTATTTAACAGTTGATGAAAAGTACATCTACGCATATGTCATAAATGCTTTTTAAGGCTTTACAGAAAGGCCATCTCATGCTCATAGTTTTCCTGAATTTCACACCAAATCATAAAGGGTTGACATAATGTTGGCAGCCAACATTTTGCAAATTCTTTCATGGGCCTTCTTTCTTTCAGTCATGGACTCATGCTCCATAGACCAAAACGTTTTGACAAGAAAAAGATTGGGCAATGATGGGGATGAGAGAGCAAAAGACATTGAAGTAGAACAAAATGAATTCAAAACTCAGACTAGGCCAATAAAAGAATTTATCTTATACGATTTATTTCCATTTATTATGATCCATTGTCTCAAAAGACCTACCTTTGCCATAGTACAACCTGAAAAACTCATTACAAAATATGGTTTTAGCAAAGCATTACAGGAATATTAGCAGAGGAAACAATGTTATCGACATGTTAATTCATCATTCCTTTGACCCGTAGAAATTAAAGAGCTGGGTTTCTCTTTGACAATGAATTTATTTCACATTTCCTTTTTTTCCTGATATGCTCTAAATATCTAATATTCAGAAGCATCTTTTCTATGTAAAAATAGGGCTATGCAAGTTAAAAACCATCCTCTCAAGATCTGATAGAAGTTAGAACAGTACTCAAACCTGATTCCAACCTACCCCTCGATATTTTTCAAGCTCGACATGACCGAAGATCTTGTTCCATCAGAATTACCACAATCCCTAATTGCTTACTGTTCTAACAGAATTATTACAACACCTAATTGCTTACCACAACACCTAAAAATATGTGTCTCTCTTTTACCATGAATTATTTCACATTTCCTTTTTTCCTGATATGCTCTAAATATCTAATATTCAGAAGCATCTTTTCTATGTAAAAATAGGGCCATGCAAGTTAAAAACGCCCTCTCAAGATCTGATAGGAAGTTAGAACAGTACTCAAACCTTATTCCAACCTACCCCTCGATATTTTTCAAGCTCAACATGACCGAAGAGCTTGTTCTATCAGAGTTACCACAACACCTAATTGCTTATAGTATCAAAACATAACAAGTCTTGCCCAGCAAAAAAACTAAGAACATTCTCATTCCAAAGATTCAAGTAAGCTATTGAATTTCAATCTTAGAACTATCTTCCTGGATACATTTATAGTTCTTCATCCTTATCGTTCTTCATCCTTAACATGAGAAAGAAATCTTGCCTCTGATGACATTGCCTATATCATAATTCTAAAACCATGCATAAATCCACCCAAACCAAACAAGCAAAATTGTACCAAATTCTAACCAGAATTTCATGTTCTAATCAAATTTCTTAAAGAAGACATATAAAGCTATCTGCTGCAGATAACTCGGTGTAAGTATACACCCAGGAAGCTTTCCAGGACAAGCTACAAAGTGAATGTTAAATCTTTAAAAGAATTTCAAATAATTATGGTAAAAGAACCAATGGAAAACACTTACTTTGAGATATCTTATCAGGCCTTCAAGTCTTAATATAAGAAAAAAAGAACACATTACTGCCTACCAACAAGGAGAACTTAAAGACCATGTAATAACTATCAAAGCATACTCACAATGTTTTTAACCAGCATTCTATGTTCTAAACTTCCCCTGAAGTTCCCTTAAGAGACCCAATTAGAATCCTTCAATATCAAGATTAAACACTTTTGTTCAAGCACAAGTGCAAGAAGAATTAAAATCCTACATTACTAAATAATATAGTCAAATTTAACTGGCATTTCAAGTTTTCAACTTCCAATGGAGTATCTTTAGGAGAGCTAGTTAGGCCTTCAACATTAAACGGAAAAGGCTACAGGATAAACATAAGAAGAATCCATAGCCTATATCTGTTGTCAAACCATGGTATTGAGACCCGATTGGGGCTTCGGTGTTAGCATAAAGTTATGGGTTCTCCAATTTCACACCAAACACGTTAGGCCTTCAATCTTCAACTACAAGAGAAGAATGCATTGTCTGCATTGTAGGTATCAAAGCATAATCCATTATACACGACATTATACCTATCAAACCATCGTGTTAGACTTGAATCCCCATTAAGCCAATTAAGCGGCAAGCCATTATGGTACCAAACCAGAAAGTACAGAGAAAGGAGCTTACTTTATCAAGCTTCTCAAAGGAATCAGCCCGTCTAGGGACCCACCCCATGATCGCCTCTCCGGCCACAGCCGCAAGCCACGCCGGCCACCCCGCCGCCACCTGTTCCCCTTCCACCGCCTTCGGGACTCCTCCGACCACTCTCAACTGCACCAACTGCCCCGAATTGGACCTCGGCCTCGGCCTCCTCTCGATCTCCTGCCCATTCCCAACCCTAATCGGACCGCTCCCTTCTTTCTTCTCGAAAACGACCTCGTCCCTCCTCGAATGAGACGTCAGCTTCGCCGGAGCGATCGCAGGCGCCGCCGCGGGCTGAGGGGGCGGCCGGTCCTTGGGGCTCTCCCTGCTATCCTCGATCGCCGAGGGCTTTCCGCAGGCGCAGCCCATGGGAAGTTGCTGGAAGGCGCTAGTACGAACTTCGAGGCGATGTAGGGAATCGGATTTGGGGATGCGGAAGCGTGTCGTCCGCGTCGGAGTCCATTAGAGTTAGGTTAGGGCTTCTTCGTTTCTGTGGTTCCTAGGGTTTTGAGAGGCTCCCTCTTTTTTTGGTTTCTATGGCTCGCTGTTGGATTTTGCTCGGAGTGGGGGATCTACGGGGAGACTGCAAGTAGACGAAGGCAGACTGTCGCGTTGCAGAAGAGACAAAATAATGGAGCTTTAAGAGATATGTCGAGTTCTTTCGCAGTTTTTCCCTGAAATTTTGTTTATTTGCTTGGGCCTCCTCCGACGCCGAACGTTTGGAAAGTTTTTCAGTATACTACTTATCTGCAATTTGCAATTCTATGGCGACATCTTCTAGTTGGGGGGAATGGAGGCAGGACTCAAAAGTAGTGTTGAGGACCTGAAACTAAAACAAAGGGGGAAACGACAACCACAATGTCACCAAGAACTGATTCACACCTCCAGACTGCAATAATGCCAAAAGGTTTTAAGTTCAGGGGGCAAATGACAAATCTCTATTCAAACAATAGAGACTTTATCGCGTTCGGTTCGTGTGTGTGAGCCACACACATATAATAAGAAGTCCAATCTCGTATTGACACGTGTATTGACCCTCTTATAATATGTTATGTGTATGGGTCTCACATACATATTATAAGAGATTATAAGAGGTGAAATTCACGTGTCAATGCGAGATTGGAGTTCTTATTGTATGTGTGTGTGACTCACACACATGAACTAAGTCCGACTTTATCGGGTTTCACAGGCTCAAGTTTAGTCACCTTAGATTCCTCTATTAAATCTGGAGCTGGCCTTCGTAGTTTAAGGACTTAGATTTACTCTAGTAAAACTCAATTATCCATTTGAATTTTATTAACTCAATATTCTTGCTTGGCTTGAGTTCTTAGGTTCCCATGGATCCAATCTCTAGGCCTATGTATTCAGCTCCCTTCCATGGTTACTGGCTACTCATCTTTTACAAAGTATGTGATTCTTACTTTTTACAAGGCATGTTGCTGCCAACTTTTAATTTTAATGAATTGAATCTTAGAAATAAATGTTTCATGCACACTTACTGTTAGCATCATCCCATTCTTTAAAGAGTAGTATGTTGGGGACTATTCGTGTGCTTGGAATACTGAATCTCCCGTGATTGTTTGTCGACAGATTAATAATGTGATTAGACAATGATAAATAGAACTTTTACATTTTACAGAAAGATCTCATAATTATGTCATGCATGTGCATGCACGTGTCGGAGAAAACCAGTAGTAGAACAAGTAATCTCAATGAACTAACACAAACACAAACACTAAGATTTAACATGTGATTGGAAAATATCTCAGCAACAACCTAACCTAAGATCAATTCATCCAGGAAAGAACAATGATCCGGGACAGATAAGAGACCTCTTGAGCGGTACAATCGCAGCAAGATCGTCAATAGAGAAGGGGATTGAGTTGGCTTTTGGAACTGGATCACTTGCTGGCCATCACGCCCGTCATACTTCCAGATCATTAGATTGTTATCCGCTGGCTACAGCATCTCGAATTAGTTTAGCGAAGCAGACTCGCACTGGAGTGGCCTCACGTTTCGCCCAGTCATTGTCGTTATCGCGACTAGGGCAAGGAGGCCTGCAGCAGCCAATGGGACTCGCCATCTATCCATCTAAAGGACTACTGTTGGAATGCCATTCACTCACCAACTTTCTCGTCAGGTTTGAAATCTACAAATATTAGATGCCCTCTCTCTCATAGTATTTCATATCAAAATTTTTATCCCACTCGCCTCTCTTTTCTTATATCAATTTCTTCAAACTCTAAACTTATTTTTCCTTGACTCCTAAATATCCAAATTGGAAAATATTATGGTAGATGAAATCAAGACGCTTGAGAAGAACAACAAATGGACTCTTACTTCTCTGCGTCCTGGCGAGTAACACAATGGCTACAAGTTGAAAATCTTGATTACCATGAACTTTTGCTCTGGTGGTGAAGCTTGTACTGTTTGTTGCCTTCTTATTGTTGTTGCAATACACAACTGGCCTTATATAAAGTGAATGTGAACAATGCTTTACTCCATGGCGATTTAGAAGAGAAGTCTACTTGAAAATCCCACCCAAGTTTTCAAACAAGGGGAGCGTTGTGTGTAAACCATTCTATCGTCTCAGTCAAGCAAAAAATGTTGACCCATATGCAAGAGAGTGAAGCCAATCGTGTACGATTGTACGAGGTTCTTTTTAAAGAGGAAAAAAATGGAGCGAAGCATCTATTTATGGGCCCCGACACTTTATTCATAGCCCAAATGGGTGAGAAGAAAACGTTGCAGTTTTCTCTTCCGTACTTCTATATGCTTACCCTATTTTGTACAGAGAGATGATTGTACATGTGTATTGCATATTTAGGGCGTGTTTGGTAAGTTGCAAAATATTTATAAAATGCAAAAAGTTTTGCAACTTTACATTTACAGTGTTTGGTTTTGTTTGCAAAATGTAAAATGCAAAACACTTTTGCAACTCTTCTTTTCCCACTTGCAGTTGCTACAGTTAAATTTGTGGTCATGTAAATCTCACTTTTACACTCATATTTTTCCACTTGCAGTTGCTACAGTTATTTTGTGGTCATGTAACTCTCACTTGTAGTACACTTACAGTTCAAAATAGTTACTTGATAATCAATATATAATTAAATATTATTAAATATTTAATATTTTAATAGTGTTCAATTTCTTATTAATTATTTAATTATTTTATATTTTTAATCTTTAACTTTTTTATTGTTTTAATATTTAATATTTTACTATTTTAATTTAATATTTTAATTTAATATTTTATTATTTTATTAATACTTATTCCATTTTTATTATTTTATTTAGAGTTAATATTTTATTAATATAACAGTATTATACTTTAATATAAAATTACTATATATTTAATTATTTTTTTTAATATAAAAAATTACTTTATTAATATCATAATATATTTTATTATTATATTTATATTTTATTATGTTAATATTGTAATAATAATTCAGTATAATAATACTATAATGATAATTTATTATTAAATTATAATTATATTTTACTTTATTAATTTTATATTTCTATAATATTACAATAATATTATAATAAAATTTATATTATAATAATTTTCAAGTATTTTTAATATTATAATATTATAACTATATTTATTATTGTTGTAACATTTTTTAATATTTATTAGTATTCTTAAAATTTTATTAATGTTCTTTAGATTTTCTTAAAATTTTATATTATTTATTTAGTTAATATTTTAGTAATATTTTACTATTTATACTAATATTTTATTAATATTATTGTTATAAATAAAATATTAAGATTATTAATTTTTATCTTAAATTTATTAATACAATTTAATTTGCAATAGTAGATTTAATTTAATAGTATTATAATATTTAAAATCACTGCTATAGTTAATTTGTGGTCAACTTTTCCACTTACACTTTTACATTACCAACCAAACACCGTAAAACACAATATACTTTACCATTTACACTTTCATTTATCAACCAAACACCGTAAAACACAATATACTTTTCCATTTACACTTCACTTTATCAACCAAACACCGTAAAACACAATATATTTTCTCTGCTACAGTTCACTTTTTCCATTCTCATTTTACGACTTACGACTTGCGACGTTTTGCAACGAAACAAACAGGCCCTAAGTGTCAAATGTGTCACATTTTTTCATTTATTTTTTCAATAAAACTCTACTATTTAATTCATTTTCATGTCTAGTGGTATGCAGGATAATTAACGAAAAAAGAGGAGAAATAAATAAGTTTATCAAATTAAATCTGGAGTTTTAAAAGCTCAAACAAATGATGAAGATCTACTCAAATTCAGAGATTTAGAAGTAATTTTATCCAAAGAGTAGAGCATATAAGACCAGATAAAACTAGTTAAAACCGGATTTTGGAAGATTCATTTGGTTAACTTGAAGATCAACGAAGATAGAGGCAAATCTAGAAGTCCAAAGGTAGCCATGTCAATATACAAAGAGATATCTAAGAGATTGAGATATATATTCAGAATATTCAGAGAGATAAAATACAAAATAGCTGAAGATCAAGAGAGAAAATAAAATTTATCTCCAATCTTATCTCCAATCTTATCAGAAGATCTTTTCTGTTGGGCTAACGATTTGGTCTCATCCTTAAGTGCTCTTTACCCTCCCATTTCTCCTATAAATACCGCCATATGCAAAAGGCAAAAGAGCACCAGACTACAGAGAGAGATCCTAAGCTAGTTTTTGCTCTAGGTTAGTTTAGGTTTTCTTTTTCTTTTTTAAATGTAATTTTAATTTCTTTATAGTTTAGATTAGAGAGAGTTTCATGAACAAAAAGAGAGAAACAATCGTGTTAGAGTGGCACTAAATATAATCTTCTTTAAAGAGAGTTATATTGAGAGTGACAATTAATGTAACATTTTCACTTTTTCTTCATTGTTGCTCAACTTAGCCGATCGTTATTCTTTCAATTGTTTTGCTTTATTTTACTCCAAGGTACGTTAATCGACATAATGATACAAGGTATGTTATTCTTTTTTAAATCTTTCCTTTCCTATTTATATTTTGAAAACAACTTTAAAAAACCAAAGCTTTCTTCTTCTTTAATCTTTTCATTTCTTTCTTTTTAACTTAATAACTCTTTTAACTTAAATGATTTCAAAACCATCCTCTATCTTCCACTTTCTTTCTAACTTAACCTACTTCTTTTCTTTTTCTTTTCAAAAACAATAAAGAATCTGTAACCAGTTTTAGTAACTTAAAAGAATATCGAAAACGTTTCTGTCGCTTTCTCTCCTTGTGGATTACGACCCACATAGCCACTTGCTATGGCGGTAGCATTGAGAACCTAGCATATTTTAAACTCAGTATTTTTTGCGCACAGGTTAGACTAGATCAAATTTTGGCGTCATTGCCGAGCAGGGAAAGTAAGTTTCTTTTTGAAGTTTACTAACGGTCTAACTTTCTTCTCGATTTTTGTGTATAGGGGATGAATTTAAAAATCTATAAGCCGCAGTGGACATTTTGATACTCTGTGCCTCTGCCCAAGAAGGCAAAGCAGCAGAGCCCTCCTTTTGGCCGCGAAAAGGCGCCAAGGAGGTGGACTACTGACTGAATTTTTTACAGGTGCTTCCACACTGCAAAATACAAGTTCTCTATCTATTAGATTTTCTTATTGATTTATTTTGCACACTATATTTAATCCAACAGTAACTTGTGCTTGTAAATGCTAAAAAATGGTTAGACATTGCATTTTAGGCATTTGTTTAATTCGTTACATTTTTTTTTATTGTTGGAGAGTACTGGAGCAAAAGGTATGCCTACATCGCATGTAGCTTAGGAAACATACTTATTTGATTAATTCTTGAGTGTTAGCTATATACATGCACACACGCACTAAAATGAATTAAGGGCTTGACCTATAAAAAAGATAAGGTGGGAAAGTCATTACTCTTTCTTAGCTCGAAAACCGTTTTCTCACTCACTAACCTAATCCTAACTAAAACTGAGTAGACGTTGGCCTTAGAACATCTCGGGCTCAATAGGAGATTGACTTAAGGAGAAAGTTATTAGAGTTTGACTCTTTTTAAAGGTGTCCAAGTGATTAAGTTGGAATCTACACACAGAAAATACAGAATTTTAGAACTTGATAATAGGTAATGTAAGGTACTCAATACTAACGCTATAGCGAGTGGCTATACGGGTCGTGATCCATAAGGAGGGACTAGCGTTGGAAGTATTTTGTAAGTTCTCTTTTACGTTACTTAAAATGGTTAAAATTCTTCTTTTGTTCTTTAAAAGAAAAGAAAAATAAGTTATGTTAATTTGTGAAGAAAGTGGTAGTTTGAAAAGGTGGAGAAAATGGTAAATGATTTTATCCAAGGAAGTTAAAAAGAGTGAATAAAATATTGGAAGATGGTGGTAATCTAAACTAAAGGATTAACAGAAAAGAAAAGAAAAACTAAAGAACTTACCTACCTCTCCGGTTGATGATGTACCTGGATCCTTGTCAACGGTGTACCTTTGCTTGAAGGCAAGCGAAGCATGACAAATGAGATCTTCCCCATTTTCGATCTATACTAAGGAATGAAGGTGCAAGCTATATTACCATAGAAATGGTTGTTCATCACCATAGGCCATTAGCGACATGATTGAGCTACCACCTGCACAAAAAAAATACGAGATTATAGAACTTAATAAAGAAAATGTGCAAGTGCTCAATTCTTCCGCTATAGCAAGTGGCTATGCGGGTCGTGATCCACAAGGAGGGTTTGCGATGGAAGCTTTACAGTTCTTTATTGAAATCGTTAAGAAAATAAGCGAAAGTTCTTCTCTGTTTAAAGTTATGAAAATGGAAAAGAAAGTATAGTTAAAGTTAGTAGAAAATGGAGGATGAAGAAGTTGGAAAATTCAGAAAACAAAAGAAAGCGATTATGTACAATGAAGTGGAGAGAAGAATGAAAACGATTTGGAAGAAGTGGTTGGTGATCTAAACTAAGAAAGAAAAGAAAGAAAGAAAAGTGAAGAGATACTTACCTAGGTTGATTGATGACTTACTTGGAAACCTTTTTGCAAGTTCTAACTTTTTGCTTCGGAGGCGTTCAACGCATAGATCATAAACTCGAGCTCGGTCCCCGTGCACATTATATCATCAAGCATAAGAAGAACGAAGCGATGCGGATCTTGGAAGAGGAGAACGTCTTCATGAACTATCGCTGGCTCTCACGTAGCTTAGTTATACTTGCTTTGGAATTCACTTGTACACTCAACAAATACAACCAAGGTAAAGTAGAAGAGGAAGAGGAAAGCAAAACAAATGTAAAGTAAAGCAGAATAGAAAACAAACAAAGCATTTACCTTTATACTTGCTGAGACAATGAAAGAAAGGAGTAGGGTACATCGTCGGTGTCACTCTCAACATCAGCCCCTCTCTCTTACTTACATGAATCTTCTTCTACCCTAAGTTACATACAAATTACATAATAAGAAAAGAAAAACCTAAACTATAAAGAATTAAAATTAGGCTAAATCCTAATCTCTGCATGGTCGTCCCTTTTGCCTTTGAGTGAAGGTATTTATAGGAGAAATGGAGAAGGTAGAGGAGTGTGAAGATAAGTAAATCTAGCAATTTTTAAACTCCCCTTATCTTCAAACTTGATTTGAGGTGGATATTCAGTTCTGATCTGCAGTTTGTTGGCATATTGATTGCTGAATATCACTTATCAAATAATAGAATTAGAGATAATGATCAACATAAGAGTTGTAGCTCTGTAAGTCTGCTTTCTGGATCATCTTGAATCATTAGAATTGAGATTCTGTAGCAAAAGTTATGATTCAAATATTAAAATGTATCCAGTCAGAATCTGAATCAAACTTGCTTCATCTCATCCCTTGATCTTTGCTTTAACCGATCGATTCTGAGAGGATTCTTCTCAACCAGTTTTCAACCTCTTGATTTTCCCTGATTTAGTGAGTGCAAATTAATTCTGATTTAATTCAGAATTTTGGTGGGCTTTGGGCTCATTTCTTTTCATCTCCTTAAGGATTGGGCCTGCAAATAAATTAAACAAATAATTAGGACAATGCAGGCTTTTATTCTAAAATAAGTATGAAAATGTGACATTAAATATGCAACATTAGCAACCAATCACACCCCCATACTTATCTTTTGCTCGTCCTCGAGCAAAAACAACTAAATTATACTAAGGATTATTAGACCACTTTCGCAGGTCACGCGATTGCACTGAGCATGTGCAACAAGCCGTTAAACCTCTAGGTTTCCCCTAGAGGACGAGTGCTGTCGTGAGGGTTTTCAGCGGATTACACCCACAAAATCCATAAAGAAAGAGAAATAAAGAGTTAGTATTTTCGAAAAGCATTTTGAAAGAGAAAAATATTTGAAACATGATTGTAAGATCTAAGCAATCTATAAATTATAGGAAAACCAAAATTTTCATTCCTAAACTTAGTCTCTATTCAAAAATTTGTTATCAATCAAAGTAAGAAGTCAAATTGTGCTTCTCATCTAGTCTATTACTTACCCTAAGTCATATGCACCTTGTGAATGTGAAAATTTTGACTAAGGGTTCATTAACTCTAACTCTTATGCCTTATTTATTTTTATATATATACCCTTTTTTTTGTGGTATTATTCCTTAGTTTTATTAGACTTTCTAATCTGCCCATATAACGAGCCTTTAATCGATGACTCCCAAACCAAACGGTCTTAGGGCACCAGGTGAGAAAACACCCCAAGGACTTAAGGACTCGAGCAAACCAGGCCACAAAACTAAGGATTTTATTATATGAACCTCTTTTAGGCGTGAATACTTATGCTTTATTAGGCACAAATACCCAGCTTAATCAGAGGATTTTTCTTTTCAAACTGATCTAATCATCTTTCGCATAAATACTAAGGCTTGCTTAGGCCAAAGCACCTAGCTAGTCAATAATTAGATTTTTTTTTTTTATAAGGCATAAGAATCTTTGTTTTTGAACCCTAAGTGTGTAAGTGTATGAAGTGTGCATATTTCATCAAGGTAAAGATCAAGACTAAATTACTTTGACAAATTATCTTCCTAACCCTAAAATCAAACAAATAATCTTATTTTGACCAAGTGTAAGAAATCCTAATTTAGATTTTCCTATTCCTTAAAATTAACTTAATTTCTTACAAAAATATGTCAAAGTATTATTTCTATTTTCAAAAAGTTTTTGAAAGTAAAGAAAATGTTAATTTTTATTTTCCTTTTTTTTAAACAAAAAGAAAAGTTATGTTAGTCCCTCCCCCACACCTATCTCATGCATTGTCCTCAATGTATGAATTAATGCATAGATGCATGAAAAAGAAGAAAGGGAAGGAAAGTGTTACCTTAAGGTGGTGGTTCCGGTGGCGGTCTGATTGGTCCACGAAATGTGGCCCAAACAACTTTTCTTGGGTCTCGGAGGAACCCACCAGAAATATCTTTAATATAACCCATTAAAAAGATGTATCCATCAAGAATCTTTATTAAATATTTTACCCAATCTAATTTCCATATTTCATAATTGATTTCGGAGTCAAATTTATCAACCACCTCGTCCCAGAATGGAGTATGAAATGATAGAATGATTGACTTGGACTCATGAAGGATAGGAACTAATACCGACTCAGGAAGGTGACTTAAATCAAGTAAAGGTTCAAGAGTCGAAATTGGTTCAGGAATTGGGTCCAAGTCAAGAAGTTGAAACTCAAGTCCACATGTATTTTCCAACAATGGAATGTGACCTAATATGGGTGATTCCAGTTCAGGAATGATAGGTGGGGGAATCAAAACTGACTCTAGAATATTATTCAAGTTTGGTAATAAAACAGGAGTCAATATTGATTCAGAAAGTTGAACTGGATCACATATGTGAGAATCTAGGTCACATATCTCATTGAGTTCAAAAAATAGAGAACTTGCCAATTTATCCATGGGATTTTCAAAATTGTAAAGTTGGTCAAGTTCAACATGATCCTCAAAGATGGGTGATTCAATTCTTTATGAATTGGTACAGGATCCAATGTTGACTCCGGGAAAAGATTGAAGTCAGGTGAAGATACCGGAGTCATAATCGAATCAGGAAATAGAATTGAATTACTAAGTTGGGGTTCAGGATCATAATCATTTCAAGTTTTATTTCAGGAAAAGGAAAACTAGCCAAACTATCAATATCATTTGGAGTTTGGGTAAGTTCACATGGTTGTTCTGAAATGAAATCTTGATTTCCAAAATAACCTGACTCTTCGGCTCCAACAGAATTGGTAGTGACATCAGAACTGGTCCAACGGTGAGAACGTAGAGATTCGACCATCATATCTATGTCACTATTACGAGCGTTTTGAGCCTGAGTCATGGATTCAAGCATCTCTTCATAGGTGATATGTTCATTGTTTGATGAAAAGATGAAGAATTGTCTTGGAAGTGATAGTGAAATTGTGAGTCCATCAGATTTTTGGATTTGTGTTTGGACTCACACATACTCATTTCCATGATTGATGGTTTCCTATTTTGGACGGGTGGAACTGAGTATGAATCTTGAAAATACTGTGGACTAGGTGGAGAAGGAGGACAAGGTGGTTGGAAATTATGTTCGGGGAAGGTGAATCCCCACTGACTCGGTGAAGAGTTAAAATCATTATGGAAATTATAGTTATTAGATTGGGGGTATGGGTTATATTGATTCGGATAAGACCAATCCGGCACACTAGGTTGGTCAAAGTTATGATTTGCCGGGTTGGTAATATCCGAAAATGAAGTCGGTGTGTAATATGGATTATTATTGTAGTTGAAAAAATTATTATTAAGTCCATATCACACAATAGAATACAAACAAAGAAAAACAAACAAATAAACAAACAAAAAGGAAAAAATTCTAGCTTAAGTTAGGGTAAACTTAGGACCTAGACGACTCCTAACTGGTTAGACTGTCCACGGGAGGTCTAATGTAGACTTTAACCACAAGCTAATCAGCCAGGTTAGGGCAAGGTTGGTGGGAGGTTTTCCGTCAAAGACGTTCCTTAATTAAATAACCACCAACCTTCGGGCTTTCGGCCCTCAATCCCTTTCCTAGACACTGATTTTGCAGGAGTTAGATTCTAACATTTTTCCCCCTTAGGATAATCTCCTAATTGAGTCCGAGATGTCCCTAGGGCAAACGTCTACTCAATTTTAGTTAGGCTTGGGTTAGTGAGTGCTTGGATTCTGATTTTTGAAATTAAGGAAGGGTGATTAAATCCCCACCTTATCTTGTTATGGGTTAGTGCCCTTAAAATAATTTTGTGCAAGTGTACAAGATATGTAAATAGGAATCACTTAAAGCGATCAAGAAGTGATCCTATGCTAAATGCAATGCATACGTACCTTGCTCCAGCACTTTTCAACAGTAAAAAATAAAGGAATTAAAAAAAGACACGTGCCTAAAATGCAAATGTCTAATCAATTTTTTTTTTATCTTTTCAACAAATATTTTACTGTTGATTATTAGCAGGCTTATGTTATGGCATATAAGAAAAAATAAAGTGTTGTAGCAACTAGAATTTTTTCAAACTAAGCAGCCCTGCAAAAAGCTGTTAGTAGTCAACTCTTCCTTGCCGCGGATCCGCGGCTTTTGCCGTGGAAACGCGACAAATCAGAGGGCAATGGGTCTCTGCTTTCTAGAGCAGAGGCCCAAGGCCACTTGTATGTTACTACAAACTTGTTTTCTTGCTTTGCTTGCCCTGTAACCTGCAACAGAGAAGAAAATTCGTTTAGTTTTAAAAAATTTTCAAAAAAAATTCAGATTTCAATAAAAACATGTTACCCTCCCCGGCAACGGCGCCAAAAGTTTGATTGAGGCTAAACCTGCACAAAAAAAAATACGAGATTATAGAACTTAATAAAGAAAATGTGCAAGTGCTCAATTCTTCCGCTATAGCAAGTGGCTATGCGGGTCGTGATCCACAAGGAGGGTTTGCGATGGAAGCTTTACAGTTCTTTATTGAAATCGTTAAGAAAAATAAGCGAAAGTTCTTCTATGTTTTAAAGTTATGAAAATGGAAAAAGAAAGTATAGTTAAAGTTAGTAGAAAATGGAGGATGAAGAAGTTGGAAATTCAGAAAATAAAAGAAAGCGATTATGTACAATGAAGTGGAGAGAAGAATGAAAACGATTTGGAAGAAGTGGTTGGTGATCTAAACTAAGAAAGAAAAGAAAGAAAAGAAAAGTGAAGAGATACTTACCTAGGTTGATTGATGACTTACTTGGAAACCTTTTGCAAGTTCTACCTTTTTGCTTCGGAGGCGTTCAACGCATAGATCATAAACTCGAGCTCGGTCCCCGTGCACATTATATCATCAAGCATAAGAAGAACGAAGTGATGCGGATCTTGGAAGAGGAGAACGTCTTCATGAACTATCGCTGGCTCTCACGTAGCTTAGTTATACTTGCTTTGGAATTCACTTGTACACTCAACAAATACAACCAAGGTAAAGTAGAAGAGGAAGAGGAAAGCAAAACAAATGTAAAGTAAAGCAAGAATAGAAAACAAACAAAGCATTTACCTTTATTACTTGCTGAGACAATGAAAGAAAGGAGTAGGGTACATCGTCAGTGTCACTCTCAACATCAGCCCCTCTCTCTTACTTACATGAATCTTCTTCTACCCTAATTACATACAAATTACATAATAAGAAAAGAAAACCTAAACTATAAAGAATTAAAACTAGGCTAAATCCTAATCTCTGCATGGTCGTCCCTTTTGCCTTTGAGTGAAGGTATTTATAGGAGAAATAGAAAGGTAGAGGAGTGTGAAGATAAGTAAATCTAGCAATTTTTGAACTCCCCTTATCTTCAAACTTGATTTGAGGTGGATATTCAGTTCTGATCTGCAGTTTGTTGGCATATTGATTGCTGATATCACTTATCAAATAACAGAATTAGAGATAATGATCAACATAAGAGTTGTAGCTCTGTAAGTCTGCTTTCTGGATCATCTTGATCATTAGAATGAGATTCTGTAGCAAAAGTTATGATTCAAATATTAAAATGTATCCAGTCAGAATCTGAATCAAACTTGCTTCATCTCATCCCTTGATCTTTTCTTTAACCGATCGATTATGAGAGTATTCTTCTCAACCAGTTTTCAACCTCTTGATTTTCCCCTGATTTAGTGAGTGCGAATAATTCTGATTTAATTCAGAATTTTGGTGGGCTTTGGGCTCATTTCTCTTCATCCTTAAGGATTGGGCCTGCAAATAAATTAAACAAAAATTAGGACAATGCAGGCTTTATTCTAAAATAAGTATGAAAATGTGACATTAAATATGCAACATTAGCAACCATCACGACACTTACTAGGGCAAGGTAACTTCGAAGTTATTGGAGTCGTTTGGATTCACAAGCACAGGAGAAAGAAGCAACTAAATAAGAGTAGTAAAGGAAACTTCGATTGAATTGAATAACAATAAAAGAAAGGAAGAATACTTACACCGGTGTCACTTTCAGTACAAGCATCACTCTTGTTCTCCCATGAAACTCTTCTTCGATCTCAGTTGCATAAAAAAAAAGTTACATTAAAAAGAGAAAGAAAACCTAAGTTAAACCTATACAGAAATCTATTCTATTTTCTGTTTCGTCGTTCCCCTTTGTCTTCAGGAGTTGCAGTATTATAGGATAAAAGGAGTGTCAAAGGGTGGTGAAGAGATGAGCTCAAATTTCTGGCCTAATAATCAATATCCTTATCCTTGTTATCCCTTTGTATGCTGATAAATTCATCTCTGGACTTCTGAATCTGAGATTATTTTCATTAATTTCTCAAGTAAGGATAATAAATCCAAATAAAATTCAATTTAGTTGGAATAGATTTGATAATATCCTCTCTCTGTTATCCCATATTTTCTGATAAGATTTGCCTATAAACTTCTTGATTTGTAATATCTTAGTTGATTTTCAAGTTAACAAATGGATCTTCAAAAAATTCAGTTTTAACTGATTTTATCTGGTGTTATCTTCTCTAATTTGCTCCAGTTTTGGGATAGAATGCTTCTAAAACTTTTAAATTTGAGTAGATCTTCATTGATTTGCTTGAGCTTTTTAAAACTCCTC
>JAVJIF010028147.1:0-43771 GCA_038442645.1 Agave tequilana | reverse complement strand
ACAAACAAGTTCTACGTTATGATGGGTTGAATGCTGTTTTCCTTCTTTTCTTCTTGCAAGTTTGCTGAGGGCTTTGAAGCTGTGAAAAAAAAAATAATATTGATGGTTCAAATGGTAAGTTAAAAAAAAAAAAAATCTATATATTATGATTTTTCATGCTTAATTAAACTACAAAAACTTAAAAAGAAATACAAAAAATAAATAGTGTAATATACAACTTTTTGTGATGGTTTCCCGAGAAATTATGAGGATTTTGTGAAACTTCACATGATAGTTTGTGGTATATTTTTAATGTTTTTAATAGTTTTCTAAAATCGTGTAAAAGTTTATGCTGATTTTTCTAAAACCATATGAGAATTAAGCATAATCAGAACATAAATTTTCTTGACAATGAGGCCCTAATGGTGCACCGAGTCTGAGAGAACAGGTTTAGTCAGGGACTTTGTTGCAAGTTTCAAGATTCAAATAAACAGAATCTAATCTTTTGGTCTATTTATTTGGTATTTGAAATGAAAACGAAAGTGTAAAATGACAGCAAATTGTGTAGTTGTTGCAATTGTAATAATTTGCACAAAGTGGGCAGCTATAGGTTAGGTCTTTTCCAGCAGAGGCAGGAAGCAGGGTTGGGCAACTGGGCACTCAACCGCGTTGCTCACAGTGTGGAGAGGCTTGAATTGGACGAGACGTATGATAAGGTGAGCCCTTTTCAATTTTATTGTTTTCCAAAGTTGTTGAAGCCCTCTTGAAATAAATAATATGGTTCCTTCAATGTGAAATCTTATCTGGACTCTAATTAATTAAGCATTATTAAATTTAGAAGGGCACGTACTTAGACTTTATCTTGGCAAACTATGGATTTCACTGGATGTGTTTGGTAGGACTTGACAGTGTAGAGTTATGGAGAAAATGAGGCTAGAGTTAAAAAGAAGACGAGGTTAGAGTAGTTAGCTCTTACAACAATATATTTACCTCGAAACAGTAGAGGACAAAATAATATTATTTTTCAAAAAAAATCCAAATGCTCTTAAGACGATGACCTTAAATAGTTACATTTAACTCTAGCAAGTGTTAGAAGTCTAACTCTTACAGACCTTAGCTTTGATGTAGGGATCAAACAGCTTCCCAGGTGCTCTCAGTTTGGGGAGGCGGCCGAGGGGCGACGGCGGTGAGAAATTTCTGTGAAGCCATCTGATAACAGATTCTAGACAACATGTTCTGCAAAATATTTCACACAGTTGTGCTTCTACAGATGACAAAATTCATTGTCAACAAGTACTAGTATTAAAAAATGATTAGATCTAATTAATTAATATCAAAAGAGGGAATCAATACTGTGAATCATTGATATTGTCAAGTTTCCATGGCACTTCAGCAAAATTATATCGATAATGTGAGGGAGGCAGGTAGGAGATGAGGAGGGAGGCGGTGGAGGAGATGGGGAAGGCAGGAGAGATTTTTTTTTTTATTTTTTTTTTTGATAAATAAGAGATTGAGAGAAAATTAGAGGTTTTTTTTTATAGTGAAAACAGTGCACTTTTTTTTTTTTTTTGAGAGAAAACGAAAGATTTTTTGCGTTTCACTAAAAAGATTCAATGGAAAACACATAAAGGAACAACATAAAAAGAAACAAGAGTGTTATGAATAACAAAACACCAATTGCCCACACGGGTACAAGAAAATAAAAAACAAATGACGCCAATTAGAACAAAGTTACAAAAATATAAAGAAGACCTGCCTCCTCCTCCTCCCCCTCTCTCACTCTCCCACCTTCTCCCTCTCTCTGTTATAGTGAGGAGTAAATTTGTATTTCGCCTTTTGTGATTAATAGTGTATGATATTTATATTTTCCTACATTTTCTAAAACTTGTGGTACTTTTTTTTGAAAAAAAACTGAGAGTTGATAATATTTTGTGAATTTTAGCCAAATAAACTAAAGAAAGTCACAATTCTTAAATTTGAAAAATTATGTGGCAAACTTTCAGGCTCTCTGTGGGCCTTCTTAAAGGTACAAGGCCGGAGTTTCCAACCTGAGTTGGGCTGAATGCGTGAGCAATAAGTTGGCCTACCTACAATTTTTGAAAATAAAAAAATCACCATTAATTGGAAAATACGTTCAATTCCAAGATTGGATGGTGTCGAAGCAAAAGGGGTGCTTTTTAGTCTTGCACACAATCCAACTATTTGTGAACCCAAGTAGTACTGTGTGAAATCTGGACAAAAATCTCAAGGAAGAGGCAGTTAATCTCACCTCTGTTGCCTAAGAGATGAGTTCTCTTCTCTCTGTCCCCAGAACTCCTCTCTTGAAAAATTTGAAGGATTGCTCGAACAACCTGGGTTTCTGCAGGCCTCACAGGCTTGAACAAACCAAGAGGCGCCGGCTTCTCTCTCTTGCAACAGGTATTTGATCTCCTTTTCCTTTTGTTTTTAATTTTTGGGTTTAATGTATAAGATTATCTGCGATGGGTCTGCACTTTCAAAAGTTTTTGTGTTGGTTTTTGTGCAATACATCGTTCTGCAATATTTGTAGAGGAAATTATAGAAGAAACTGTGGATATCGCATCTTTAAACAAGTGACTGATAAAGGAACAAAATTTACCCATTTGGATTCTGGAAGTAGGCAAAGAATTAATATGCCGTTGTTCTGAAAATTATAGGAGAAACCCATTTGAGGTTTTTGGACGCATACTCGAGCAGGCAAGTTATTGGATCATTGCTACTTGCTAGAGTATTATACATTTTGAAAGGAACTGCAAGATATTTGAAGCTGATTGGTCTTTCGAGGGATAATTTGGTGAAGAGGGATCCTTTGATTCAATATCCCTTTTTTTTGTGGGTGTGATGTTAGTAATTTTAATGTTCATAGATGTGAATATTTAGATATTCATTATTGATTTTTCTGTTGGTTTATTGGATTGTGGAGGTAAAACTCGAGTTTTCCTCCATTTAGCCTTGGTTTTTAGTCCCCACGTTGGATGGGAGATGGGAGGTTGAGTAGTATATATACTAACTCCTCCCGAGCCTATTGTTATGATTAGTTTAGCCATACCACACTCCCCACACGCGCTGAGCCAGGCCGGGTTTAGGTGGCGCGCGTGCCCACGACCTGCAGACGAGAATGTAGTTCTATTTAGGGATTCTTGGACTTGCTATATTTTGTTTTGATTTTTATCTGTTAATATTTTATTTAAAATTCTGTTGAGATTTTCGGGTATTGCATGTTCTTCCTGGACCACCCATTCAAAGTGGATCAGATCTGCACGATCTCGGGACTGTTGCAACATCTCAGAGTTGTTGCAATAGCTTGAACGTGCGCCCGATTCTCGCAGGGGCTGTTACAATTTTAGGGTATTCGAATGCTATAAATATTGGCCTATCTCGTCCACCTTTAGTACAGAAAATAGCTAAATCCAAACACATTTCTCTCTCCCTCATATTTTATATATCAAAATTTTGTCAAAATTTGCTGATTTCGAAACTCTTCTTTTTCATTTCGGGCAACAAATCTCCGACTGAGCAGAGGCTTAATTCACCGTCCTGAGCTGGATGTTGGTAGTTTACCGATGGAGCTTTAACCGCTAGGAGAGGAGGTCACTTCAAGGTTCGGGCGAGGGACTGGTCATCTTTCTTCTGGGGCAGTGTTTCTGCACGACTACGTCACCCTAGGCCAGCAAATTTATTTTTCTCTTAATTTTTTTTGCATTAATTGCATGTTTAGGACAAATAAATAAGTTTGATTAAAAGATTTATTAAATTAATGTGCTGCATGTTTAAATTTAAAAATATTAGTTAAGTGATCGGCTAGTTACTGGAGGCTTAGCATGTTAACAATTCACTTACTATTAATTTTGGTGCAGCTAGACTAGCAGTTATGGTTTTCTATCTTGAATCGAAGGTGGAGGTAGTTTGCTAGTTGAAAAAGTAGAAATCAAAGAAATATGGGATTAAGAGTCTGATACTCATTAGGAGATGTGATACAATTTTGTTATGAATAGGATGCACAATGAAAAGAGATCTCTTTAATGGAATTTCGATGCCTATGATTTAAGGACCTTTCCTACGTTGAGTAAAGTTTTTTGGAGTTTGTAAGAAGACACACATCAATATATTCCTTGGAGAAAAAGATGTAGATGCAAGAATTATTTCATCATGGTTAAGATTTCTTTGATGGTTAGGTGGGTGATTCTCAATGTTGTGTTATGAAAAGAAAATTCGGGTGTGTGAGTGCTTTCTTGTACTTCAGTTTTGTTTGCTAGTCTTTCTTGTACTTTCGTTGAAATCTCTGATTCTCTATGTGGTTGTAGACTGCGAAGCATGGACACGTGCCTGACACGTGTCAAAACGTGTCCGACACGATCCCGACACGTGTCAGACACGTTTTGACCTGTCCGACACGAGTCAACTAGTTTGACTCATCATACACGGTCAAAACCTGTCTTGGATACTGCTTGGACACGGTGAAACCGTGTCTTGGACACGGCGCGGGTTAATTGGGTCGGATAGTTGATTTAAATTTGTGTGATTTTGATATGATAATGAAGAAGTCATTAGACTAGTTTCAACTTCATCTTGAGAGATGACACCGGTTGTAATTTTATTTTGAACTTGTGATGTTAAATTGTTAACCTGGTTGATAACTTATGTACTTATGATCTTCAGTTGTAATTTTGTTGTGAACTTATGATATTTTATAATTTGTACGCATGTTGATTTATATTTAGTTTGTTGTTCACTTGATTGAGATTTTATAAATTTATTTATATATATAATAATAATAATAAAATATTCCTTGCCGTGTCCCATATTCTCTCTTTTTTTTGGATCTTGCCGTGTCCGTGTCTTGTCCGACACCCGTGTGCATGTTCGTGCTTTATAGGGTGTAGACCAGGTTTAACCACAACATATATTGTTGTGTTCTTGTGTTTCTTCTTCTATGTTTATCTGATAATCTGTTGTGTGCTCAATATCGAAAGAAAGGTTTGGGCCATGCTTCCACACAATTCTTTTTTGAGGGGATGCTTCCATGCAATTCTGAAAACCCAGAATAGCAGTTGATGTGCATCGTGCAAACTAGATGTGAACATTTTGCGTGTTCTCTTTCTATTCTGTAGAACGTATGGAATGTGCCTCGCTAATTAAATGTTTACTATATGATGCTATGACGTAGTTGTGGACAACTCTAATATGCAAAACCCTTAGCTAATATCAATAGTGTAGGAGTTGCTAACAAGTTTATGGACATGACAGTTTTCTTGTAATGTTGTAGACTTGTAGTACATGTATAACAACAAAGAGACCGGCTAACAAGATTGCTAGAGTTAAAAGAAAGACATCAACCAATCTTAACATGCTGTCGGGCCAGATTGAAATTGATGCTCCCACAGGAAGTATGCTGGCAATTTTTAAATGCATTGGAATTCAAAATAAATTACACAATAAACCGATGTTTTATAACTTCAATCTCAGGTGCAGTTCTTCTCTTGCTAAGCTTGAATGTGGCATCCCCCGGTGGGCATCAAAGGAAGTGTGGTGTGTGTGTGTGTGTGTGAGGGTAAAGGTGTGTGAGCGTGCGTATGTGTATTGTTGTTGTTGTTGTTGTTTTTTTTTTTAAATAATTTTTTCTGAGGCATTTGTGGGATGTGCATGGTTGGGGCTTGGGGATGGCGGGGAATGGATTGTTGATGGATGTGGTCTTAGACAAGAAACAAGGAAGAGGAGGGGATGCTGGTCTTATTAGGATAAAAGAAAAAGGTCATGATCATCCTTTTCATTTTCTTCATTACCCAATGAGAGCTGCAAAGTTGTTGAAAGAGGCCACTTTGTAATGCCACAACCAAGGATTCATGAGAGGTCATCCTTCATGCGCCGTGCCGCCCAGCCCTCGTGCCCCCCACCCCCCCCCCCCCTCCCACAAAAAAAAAAAAAAAAAAAAAAAAAAAAAAAAAAAAAAAAAAAAAAAAAAAACAAAAAAACAAAAACAAAAACAAAAACAAAACACGCAAACACACACACAAAAGAAAACACACGGCACACACACAGCTGTTAATCAAAAGTCACTAGTAACTTGTCAAGGATATATTTTATGTTTAGAAAAAATAACTCATAGGAAAAAAAATTTCAGTGTAATATGATCCAAATTATTTACATCAGGTACTTCGTGATACTTGTGCGTTCATTTTATTATATATTTAATAATTTAACAAATGACAAATTAGGTTAGGTCAAATTTAATAAAGCTGATTGATTGATTTGGCTGTGACTTGATAAAATCATTAAAATGGCAACTTTTCAGTTCCATTGAAAAAACATTTCAATTCGACTAGTGAGCATATTTGGGGGGTGAAATCTTAGTATTGGTCCAGTGTGAACCAGGATTTTGTGTCGGAATCAGCAATTTCGGCCATTTATCAGAATCAACAATGTAACAGCTGGATTTTGGTGTCAGAATCAACAATGTTAGCCCCAGGATTGTACTCATGTTTACATCTTCACTTTTACTTATGGTTTGAAACCTTTTATAATTTCATTAAATGACTAGTTAGGTGACAATATTTGACAACTATATGATTCAACTTATTATTTCTCCCTCTTCAATTTGTAGCTATGTCTAGACTATAAAATTCAACATACAAAATGCTTCCATATTTCTATTTCTCATTATATGAAATTTACTTATTTCGAGATAAGATGTGAAGTGTTTAATATTTTTTTCCATTATGGGTCAATGAACTTGATGAATTAGATCTTTTATCCACACATAACTAAAGATATAAAATCCATTTGTGTGCCTGTTCATGCATAATATGAAGCACCATCATACTAACATAAGTTAAAGCTTATGCAGACAAGTTAGGTAAATTATACCAAGAGTCCAGAATAGCTTGACCAATGTACCAACAGAAGACCAAGTTAAGGATCATGTTCATTTGACTGGTAGCACATATGATTTCAAGGGGGCTACAATATCACTCACTGATGAGCTCAAATCTTCTTCCAAAAAAGTGACTCTTGTACGTCATGCTCTCAGCTCTTGAATGAAGAAAGCAGAATTCAGGTTTGTTCTTTCTTATTATCAGACTTCGCAATTATTGAACATCTCTATAACTCAGAAAGATCTCATGCTAGGCCTTAGGTAAGAGAATAGTAAATCCTGGAGCTAGAAGCTTTCTAGTACTTGATGTATTTGGTTATGCCAGCTAATGTTCTTTTGACATTGGTTACAAGTTTGTTGAATCTTGCTACCCCTACATGTTTACATATAAGTTTGATGATAACAATCTTATGGGGGGGGGGGGGGGGGGGGGGGGGATGTATTGTGTATATCTATGTATTTTTTGTACTCAATATTGTTGACCCAGAGGCCTTTCATTCTAGTTTTGATGATGATTAACTCATGTAGTTATAGTTTACTAATAATCTTGTGATGTTTAGTTTCAGATGCTTAACCAAGATATTAGTAGGTGATTAGCTTCAACAAAGGTGTTTTGGAGCTTTCACATGGTGATTCAAGAGCCCGAGCGTCTAAATTCATATCTAGCACTCGTTGGAGTCAAGCTCGGTGGATCACGTTTGGATCGAGTCGACTTGGAGACGGCGCTCTACAAGAAGACTTCGATATATAGTTTAGTTTATATTTTAGATCCATTTGTTAAAGATTAGATAGTGTGATATGCTCAAGTTCACAACACACACGTTTCATGTTTTGGTTTTCGGTTTTTGGTTTAACCGATCTTGGTTTTCATGAATAGATAGAATCAAAACAAGTTTACATGATTTAATGTATATTAGATTTGTTCTATATACATCTATGCTTCAACTATTTAAACAAACTTAGTTTGATAGTCTATTTCATGAGTTTGGTATTTTGGTATTTTAACAAAACGTATTTTTGAATTTTAAGTCAAAAACAATGATATATATATCTTTCATGTATCCATATACAACATGCTTCAAGTCGTTTCAATATCATGTTTTGTATTTGGATGAGTTTTGGACAAAACGATTTTTCATTTCGAAAATCCAAGTTTTGAAAAATACGAGTTTTGGTTTTCAGCAAAATTTCTAAGTTACAAAAATAGTTCAAAATATTTGTAACATGTCTTGATTTTACTCAAACAAGTTTGTATTTCAAAGAGAATATAAAACTTATTTTTTATGGATTTTTAGAGATTTTATGGGATTTAATAGGATAATAAAAACCCAAGTTTCAAATCCTTTAATTAGCCCTGCCAGGCTCTGGCGGTCGACCGGGTCGATCGACCGGACCTAGAGTCGATCGACCGGTCCGGTCGACCGACGTGCACAAAAACGTGCACGCTGACCAGCCACTTAGGCCGGTCGACCGAGCGGTCGACCGACTGAAAGTGCCCCACTCTCAGGTGGGGACGGTCGACCGGACGGTTGACCATGAGGCTTGGCACGGTCGACCGGCCAGTGAGCAACTGCCCTCTGAAATTGACACGGTCGACCGGGCGGTCGACCGGCTGGCTCAACGGTCACTTTTTTGACCGTTGGCCGGTCGACCGGAAGGTCATTATTGACCTGACTGCTGCCAACGGGCAGATTCTTTTGGGGGATTATAAATACCCCATTTCAAGAGTGTTTTAGCAACAACTTTCAAGAGCAAAATTTCTCCTATTCAAAAATGTTTTATTACAAAGTTTAAAGAGTTTAGAGCTTCAAGATCTTCATTTATTTTAAAAGTGTTTTTATTTCAAAGAAAATACTCTTTTTGGGAATTTGTTTTTGGTCTAAAAATTCTATATCTATTTGGAGATTTTCCCAAGTGATGTCTTTGATCAAAACACTTTGTTTTTTCCACACTTGAGCTATCTTGCTATCCTATCTATAGGATCTTTACTTTTGTGAGAAAATTAGTTTGTGGTTGAGATAGACCACCAAGTTGTAAAACTTCCTTCATTGTGATATCCCTCTAGTGAGAGGAGATTGATTTGGTATCTCTCTATTGTGAGGTGATTGTGGAAGTTGTGGTGGCTCCCTCTAGTAAGAGGTGGAGATTGTGTTTAGCTCCCTCTAGTGAGAGGTGGAGTTTGTGTTGAAATTCCTCTAGTGTGAGGTGATTTGTGTTTGTTGGCTAAGTGCCTACCCCTATTGTGTGAGGTGGTTTTTGTGTTGGTTGTGCATTGCCTCTAGTGAGAGGTTGTATCGGTTGAGGGAGGAGTTGTGTACTACCGATTGTATTTGCCCCAAATCCTCAGTGGAGGTTCCCTGTGTGGGAGTCCGGTGTGGACGAGTTAGTGAAAATCCTTCTGTGTGAAGGCGGGGACGTAGAGCTGTGTGCTCGAACATCGAAACATATCCGTGTGTTAGCGATTGATCCACTTTCTCTTACTCTCTTTTATATTGTGCCTTGCATCATTTCATATTACTCATTCATATATTATATGCTTGGCTTGTTTGTGTGTGCCTCACTTGTGTTTAACCACGAGAGCTTCATATAGCACCTCAACTCTTATTCAGAGGAATCAAAAGGAGTTAGTCCAGAGCCCTTCACCGGGAATTCGGCTACACTCGTTGGTTACACTAAGTGTGTTGCAATTTAGTTTTGATTTTCGCATTTTGTTCATTAAATTAGTCGTACACCTATTCACCCCCCTTTAGGTGTATTTACACATATGTCTTGCATAACAATAGAAGAAATCTTGATGAAAGACATAGCACATACATAATGAACAAGGAGTACAAGATATCACAAGGCTTTTTTATATTTTTTTTGTAATTTTTCTAGATTTTTAGAATATTGTCAAAAGCCTTGAATACACTATTTTTACTCATCCCTAGTCGACTAACTATTCCCCTAGTCGACTAAGTCAATCTAATATTCTAAGAATAATTCAACTTACATATAACCTTGTCGACGAACCCCTAAACCCTAGTCGACTAATAGACTTTAACAGAGAACAAGCTTGATGACAGTCTAGGTTGTGAGTCGACTAACATATGACTGATTCACTAACATAGTCGACTACCCCTTTGACCTAGTCGACTATAACAAATTTAATGAGACATGAAATTAGTTTCTGTATCACCTGTAGTCGAGTACCCCCATTGCCCTAGTTGACTATAACTGTTTTACAGAGATATGAAATTCGTTTCTGTATCTCCTGTGGTCGACTATCCTCTTTATCTAGTTGACTAATAGAGGCAAAATATGAAATCTAGTCGATTAATTCTTGTCCCTAGTCGACTATACAGTCAGTTTTTGATTGTTGAATAGTTGTGTAGGTTTTTGATTATCTGGTATTTTCTCACAATCTTTTTTATTCAAATTTCAATCTAGTAACCATCCTAACTGTCTATAATCTTCTACTATAAATAAGGGTTGATTGAATTGAATTAAACACAACTTTTTATAGAAATTTTTTGTCAAAACTCTGAACAAAATGTTCTTCAGAAAATTTCTCTTTGATTCTTTCTTCATCCAAATTATGTTCCTTGTGAAGAAAATCTGAGAGTTTCACTATATGATCCTCATGCACTCATTTTCACACACAAAATCAAGCTTATAGGATAATTGTACTTACTGCAAAGAAGGTGTCTTCTTGATGTAGAGAAGAGGCGTACAAATTTGGCGAAGGAGTTTGTCAAGTGATGTACTGTTATTTTTTAAATGGATATTTACTTTCAAACCCGACCTCTTTCACTTCTGCAACACGAATACTCTCTAAATCAATTCTACCCGTTGATCTTCCCTTCTATCACTTATATTTACCTATTACATCTCTTTTTTACTCTCAAACCCTAAGTTTTCTCACTCCTTCAAGCGCAATCGACTGGTCCAATTTCTTCTCTAAAATTTTCCTCCAAATTCCACCCAAACCTTAGGTTGCAAGTCTCTCTCTTCTATAATTTCATCTCTAGTCTCAATCTTTATCATGTCTAGGGTTAAGAAAGCTAAATTTATAGCTTCTTCTTCCACTAATTTTAGGGTTTTTCTAAAAAATTCAGGATTAGAGCCTGATTATCAAAGAATCTCTTAATTAGAAATAATTCCTGGTAGGTTTGTCAATTTTAATGATTTCATGAATATGATATCACCTATTATATCCAAAAACACAGGTCTTTATGAACTCTTTTCCATTGAATATAAACAAGGGCATTATCCATCACTCATTTACTTATTTTTCACAAATCTTACCTATGAGATGATCATTCTGTGCACTTGTCTACTCTTAACATAAAATTAACACCAAAGTCTTCGGGCAATATTTTTTTCTATCCCTTATCGAGGACTTTCCCTTAGTGACATTGAAATGAATGATGATGAAGTCTTTGCTAAAATCTACCTACCCGGTCAAGGTCCTCCTATGACCAATAGTAAGTTTCAACTAATTCTAGACTTATGGTCATATTCTAGCTTATAATATTTGTCCAAAGACCGGCAGTTACAATTATTGCTCTTGAGATCTTGCTACATATGATTATACTATTATGGCGAATCTTGAAGTGATTTGGGTACGTGTCATGTTTAATACTCTAGTTAGGGAACATATACCTTTCTTCCATATGGTGCCCTTCTTACCCATATCTTTTGAAAGTTTAAGATTGATTTGGCCTCAGAGTCAAATGTGGTTAAGGTGTTTGAACCTTTTGATAGGTCCGTTCTTCTTAGAATGAAACTCTTGGAAACACCTCCACCACAATCAACATTTCCATCACATGGTTCTCATCGTGCATCCCAATTTTCCACTCATCCTACATCTACCAATGCTTTTTTACAATTTCCTCTCCGCTGAGCTCTCAGATATTCGATCTAAACAAACTGCTATGATGGAATCTCAAATTTTCATTATTAACATTCAGAGTCAGATTTTGGAGTAATTTCTGAACTTGAACATTTGCATGGGTCAAATGGAATCTTCTCAGCAAGATATATTACGCTACTTCCAGTCAAACTTTCCGCCACCACCACCTCCACCTCCACCTCCACCTTCCAACTCCGGTGTATGATGTCCAAGCTTGAAGAAGACTACATGCATATCATATAGGAATCATGCACATTATCATATAGGAATCATGCATATTGCCTTTTATCTCTTTCATGTGGTGTTTCATGTTCTGTTTTCAGACTTCTTTATATGTAATAAACACTATGATTTGCTTTTGTTTTTTTACTCTGTAATCAAACTATGTTGTGCTTTTGCTTTCTATATAATCACTCTTTTATATTTCTTCTGTGTCATTTTGTATTTTTTTTTACTCTGTCCCCTTTTTGTTAATGCCAAAAGGGGGAGAATAGATATGTGATAAGCCATTGGATATATTTGAATGGATATGTTATATAGATAACATAGCTGACATGGGAAGCTCATGTATCTTAACAAATGTCTTAACAAATGTGACATTGTGATAGGGGGAGCTTAAACACATATATCTTTTATGAGTATAATGATGCAAAGGAAGTGTAGCTTATTATATACTTGTTTTGTCATCATCAAAAAGGGGGAGAATGTTGAATCTTGCTACCCTTACATGTTTACATATAAGTTTTGATGATAACAATCTTATGGGGGGGGTGTATATATTCTTGTGTGTATATGTATATTTTGACTCACATGTCTTGCAGATCAATAGTAGAAAATCTTGATAAAGACATAGCACATTCATGATAATCAAGGAGTACAAGATATCACAAGGCTTTTTTTATACTTTTTGTATTTTTTTTTAGTTTTTAGAATATTGTTAAAGCCTTGAATATACTGTTTTTTCACATTCCCCTAGTCGACTAACCATTCCCTTAGTCGACTAAGTCAATCTGATATTCTTCAGTTTTTCGACTTACATATAACCTAGTCGACTAACCCTAAACCCTAGTCGACTAGTAAACTTAACAGAGAACAAAAGTGATGACAGTTTAGATTGTGAATCGACTAACATATGACTGATGCACTAACATAGTCGACTACCTCTTTGACCTAGTTGACTATAACAATTTTACAAAGACGTGACATTAGTTTCTGTATCACCTGTAGTCGACTATTCCCATTTTCCTAGTCGACTATAACTGTTTTACAGAGACATGAATTCATTTCTGTATCTCCTGTAGTCAGCTACCCTATTTATCTAGTTGACTAATAGAGGCAAAATATGAAACCTAGTCGACTAAATCCTGTCCCTAGTGGATTATAAGTTAGTTTCTGATTGTCGAACAATTGTGTAGGTTTTTGATTATCTGATGTTTTCTCACATTTTTTCTATTCAAATTCAAATCTAATAATCACCCCAACTGCCTCTAATCTTCTACTATAAATAGGGGTTGATTGAATTGAATTAGACAACTTTTTATAGAAAAATTTCTGTCAAAACTTTGAACAAAATTCTATCTTCAGAAAATTTCCCTTTGATTCTTTCTTTACCCAAGTTCTGTTCCTTATGAAGAAAATCTGAGAGGTCCACTATAAAATCAGTGTGCACTCATTTTCACACAAAAATCAAAGCTTATAGGATATTTGTAGTTACTGCAAAGGTGTCTTCTCGGTGTAGAGAAGAGGTGTACAAATTGGCGAAGGAGTTTGTCAAGTGGTGTACTATTGTTAGTTTTGAGGGTTTTCAAAAATCAAGTTAAGGAAAATCTCAAGCGGGTGCTTGAGGATCGGATGTAGGTCAAGAGAGCCGAACTAGGATAAAATTTCTTGTGTTTGCGTATGCTTTTCTGTGTTTTGATTCTGTGCATATTCATATATATTGCAAGTTATTTATATTTCTTGTTCAAAAATTTTAAAACACTATTCATCCCCCCTTCAAGTGTGTGTTGCCATAGTTTAGTTCCTACAAGTTTCACCATTCTCTTTGATAATTTGGGGTTTATTATATTAACATATAGTTCATTCTCTAAATGTCCTTCATATCTACCCTAATTTGCTGTTTTAGCCATCATCTCTGGCCCTCTATCAGTTGAATTATATATAACACTATAGATGAAAAGTTATTTGGAGTTAATATATTGTTTTACTCTATTTAGCTTAGTGGTATCCAGATTATTAATTTTAAAGAATAGTATAGATGTTGCGAGAAATATTGTAATGTCATGAGATATAGTTTGACAGATCGGGGGATGGGTGTCCTGCAGATTTTCCTCCCAACCATATAAAATGTGAAAGTAGGGAAGAAACCATGACCTGTATTGATGACTTTATTATCACGCTGTCAACATTTAAATATCACTACTAAATTTTCCTTCTGCATCAAAATTATTGCTTGAGGATAGCAATGAAACTTACTTAGGCTAGGTCCAGCCTAAACGAGGGCCCACCTGCTTTAACCCAAACCCCTAATTCTTGTGATAGAGTGGGGTCGGATGATTGTGTGAAACCAAAGATAAAAAGAAAAAAGGTAGCGGTTCAAAATTGCAAAAAAGGGAGGGAAAAGGAAAGAAAGGGAGGGGGAGAAAGCTAGGGTTTCTCGTCGCTTAAGATATAAGGCTTTTTGGTGATTTCTCTCGACAGATCTCGCTACGGGAGTGATTCTTCAGAGCCGGGATTATCTCCGACAGGATTGAGAGATACATTATGTTGAAGGTTTTGTCGGACTCGATCTTTAGCGCTGGATTTTTCTTCCTTTTTCATTGGGTTTCGTGAGGCTTTGGATTGGGGAGTTGAGAGGAGTGATACTTATACTATTTATTCTGAGAATAGTGAATTGAATCGAACTTGTCCCGTGCTTTTTCCCCTCACGTTAAATGGAATTATACGTAAATCTTTGGTATGCTTTCTTGTATGGCTTGGTTTTTATTCTTGTGTGATTTAGTTCCGTTAAATATGCTTTCTTGTATGGCTTGGTTTTTATTCTTGTGTGATTTAGTTCCGTTAAATTGATTGAATATTATTCATGTAGATATCTTTTTCTCAAGAGAAATGTCCATGTTTCGCACGTCAAACTTCATTATCCTTGAAAAATCATTGTTACTTCTATGTGATTTTACTTAGTAATATTTTAAAATGAGACATATAAAATCTTTAAATAATCACACCACCAAGCTTCTGAACTTTGATCAACATCGAGTGGTATGATTAGGAACTTCGAAGTGGACCACTTTCTAGAAGTTGAAGTTCACTCTTCACTTTTTTTCTACTCTTTAATTTCATTCTCCTCAAAACTTCCCGTTCCAATAATTGTAACTCTCAAAATTGATGGACACACCTACATAATTCTTCCTATAGCAAGGTTTCTTTGTTTTGCCACCCATCAAGAAGTCATATCGTCAAGCTTTCAAATTGCATGCCAACACCCACATGCCCAGCACCCAATGGTATGTTCGGGAACTCAATTATCACACTTCCTATAATATCATTCTTTACCCTGATTATCTTTTGTCTCTTCCTTTTCCACAATATTCTATTTCAACTTTTATTTTAACTAGAAGTTTTTCCTGAAATGTTCACTGTCCATAAAATTTCTGTCACCATGATTTCTCATCTATAGGATATAGAGTATATGAGATTGTTGCATGTTTTGAGTATATGAGGCAAACTATAGAGGATTTGGAAATATTGTCAGATCTATAGTTCAGAAGACTTGACGGCACAAAATCTAGTAGCACTTAAAGAGAGTGAAAGTTACATGGTGTACATGTATTATCTTGGAAAAGGAAATCAACTCGTCTGTGAGTGAACAATAAGCAATCAGTTTAGCTAAAATAAATCACAGAAAAATAAATAACCACGCCACACAAAAAGCACACCAAGGATTTATGTGAAAAACCCCTTCGATGTGAAGGTGGAAAAACAACATGGCAAGTCTGATCAAATCCATTATTTTCAGAATAAGTAGTACAAATATAAATGTCTCGAGTCCCTGACTCAAAGACCTGAGACATCTAATGAAACACGAGAATAAATATTGTGTTACCTCTAAGATCAAATCTGACCCAATCTCCACGACTAAATACCTCTCAATCTTATTGTAGATAAACCCGACTCTGAAGAATTAACCCGGTGATGAGATTTGTCACAAGAAATCATTGAAACCCTTCAATCTTGAGTGATGAGAGGAACTCTCTCTCTCTCTCTCTCTCTCTCTCTCTCCCCCCTTTCTTTCTTTTCTTCGTTTTTTTTTTTTGTTTTCAGCCTTTGCTAACAATTCTTTTTCTAGTCGCATTGTGCGCAGCCCTCCCCACTCTCCCGGTTGGGTTGGGGGTTTTTTTTGGGGGGGTGTTAAGCCTCAGGCGGTTGGGTCCCTGGTGGGCTGGACCGGCCCAACATATGGTGCACATATATTATAAATGCAAGTGTGAATAATTTTTTGAAAACAAATAGAACAACAAGAAGCAAGCATTTAATTTTTGGTTCTCTTCTCACTGTGAAGTTAAATAATCTCCTTGGACTCGTACCTGAAAAGAAAAGATATCTTGCTAACCAGTGCCTTGAGGCACTCGTTGGCAAACATTAATTAGTGTAGTTTTTTACCTTTTTTGTCATCCTCAAAGGCAGCTCAAATTTCTCTTTTGCATATGACAGAATTATCCCTAATCTTTAACTCTTGTATTTTAGGTATTCTCTCATTCTCAAGGCTGCATATATTAACTTTTTGAATATGTCAAAACTGTTCTTTGGCATTCACTCCACTTGAACCCTCTTTTGGATTTCCTCCATCCAAAAGAGATTTCTTTTCTATTCTCCCTCAAAACTTTCTTTTCTATATTATCACCAACCAAACAAATTTCTCTCATCTTTTATCATTTCTTCTTGCATTAGTATCATATTTTGGATGAACAAGCCATCAAATTTTGAACTAATCGGATGAAATTTAGTTAGAGAAGAAATACACTGGTGAGTAACAATATCTACTCTATGTATAAAAGGCATGGTTTAAAATCTTGGTATAGGTTTGGTATCGTTGAATTATTTTTAGTATCAATATCGTTAATATTGGCCTTCAATATCGGTCATATCAGCAATATCGGCTCCTATATCAACCTATGTCATAGGCTTAATATTGTATCAGGTCCCTCAAACGAGACAATGTTGTCGATATATATTGGAATCAATTATACTCAAAACGATTGTAAAAAGTTTTCAGTTGTAAATTTTTTTTTATCTTTCTAAGAATTTTCTAAACTTTTAATACATCAGTAACGTTATCTCACTTGACTGAATTTCATTTATATGCTATACTGTAAATTTCATTTGTATTTCTATTTCCTTAAGTAAGTATTGCCTGCATAACGTGGTTGGAGTTCTAGGAGAAAAAACAAGAAAATTAATGTAAATAGGTTGCAACATTGAAAGGATTATATGGAAATATTGAAGGTTCCACTTTTAAGTAAGGAACGTGAGAAAAAGTGAAAACAAAGAATCAAAACTGGGAGGGTAATTAGTCATATTGTAAAAGGAAGTTTAGGTTGTCTTGGGGAATGAGATAAAAAGGTAAAAATAGCCTAATAAATGCTTGCTAACTAGTGTGTTGAGGACACTCATTTGCATCGGTAGTTAATATGATCATCATAGACATGTTTGCAATTTTAATCATTGTTACGACGTGGAAGCTGTGTAGCATGAACACTCCTATCATAAAATCGTGTAGTGTGGACATGTTGTCCATGTTTGATGCATGTGTCATCTGTATTTTTAAGAATTTGTCATGTGTCAATGTATTGTGTCCATGTTGGGTATAGTCGTGTCCTTGCAACATAGCATGGAACGTTTAAAATACTGTGTGAAAGAAAAATAGACGTGATTTGCTGAGTTTTTTCATGCTTGTTGCATTAAGTTTGTCCTCCAGATACAAAATATTGACCTAAACTTTACTTGTTATGACCAGGGAAGTTCTAACTTGTCCGTGCTAACCGATATTGGAGCTATGCAAGCTGAGAAATGCCGGAACGCCTTAACCAACATAAACTTTGACCTCTGCTATTCAAGCCCAATTTCACGTGCAAAGGTTATACTCCTTATTAACATAAACTTTTGATCAAGAAGCTGTCTATTTCCTGATGATTATTCTTGTCTGCCAACTCATTTCTCGAGTAATAAAAACTAGTCACAAGTATATACTGCCAAGCTTCAATCACATCTAAACCTATTTTCGGTGCAGTCAACTGCTGAAATAATTTGGCACGGGAGGGAAAAACCTCTGGTTTTCCTTGATTCATTGAAAGAGGCACACCTGTTTTTCTTGAGGGCATGACAAATGGTATGTCCTAGTCTTTTGCCACTTACTGTTTTCCATTTCCTCGGCTCTTTTGTGATGGCAGACCATGTAATCACACTTAGATTTTGGAGGCAGCGGAAGCTAAGAAGAAATACCCAGAGCTGTATACCTCATGGAGAGAAGACCCTGCAAATTTTAATGTTGATGGGATTTATCCTATCCGCGAGTTATGGGTAATGGCACGAGAGGCCTGGAGGGAGATTTATCCACACCAGTAACTACTTCCCTTTTCTATGTTTATGCATTTTATTAATTCAATTGTAACCTAAATCCTTTAATTCTTACTGCTTCATCAGGCGGAAAGTATTTTGATTGTCACCCACAAGTCAATTCTGAGGGCACTCGTCTGCACAGCACTTGGACTTGGAACTGAGAGGTAGTTAATCTGTATAATGCATCAAAGTATTTGAACTCTACAGGTGTAGAGCATTAAAGATAATTCTTTTACTTTCTTCATGGTGCTTTTGGTAGATTGTTAGTACATGATGACACCTTTATGTACTACCATTACTTCTCATTATCAAGTGGTTGAAAAAACGATGCAGGTCCGAGCAATTGAAATTAACAATGGGGGGATTTCCGTTTTTGCATTCAACAAAAGGGGAGAAGCTATGCTTCAATGCTTGAATATGACGGCGCATATGTACAGCAACCACATTTATCAGTATTAGGCTTTGAAATTGAATATATTTCATGCTGATACTATTCTTCTTCGAATGGCTCTGCCACTCCATTCTTTCGCAAACTGGACGACAGGAACAACCATGGAAGCCCACATATATCGAATACAAGGAAGGCAGATTTGTTTGCTTGCTCTCTGCGCGAAGAAGAAACTATACATCATAACTTTGTGTAGAATCCATGATATTGGATGGTATCACAAGTTTTAGTTCCCTTAAATGTCATGATCTGTGTCAGCTGCATGCATATTAAGAGCTGGTGTATATGTTAAACATGAGAATATCCTTAAGAAGGGTAACCTTATGTTACATGATTTTGGTTTGTTAATCTTAGTGAGAAAGGAGTGAAATGTATTTGGATGAAATTGTAATGGTCTGGTTATTAAAGCATTAGCTACTAACTTTGAAATGGATGGATAATTTTTTTGTTGGGAGGTGGGCTTCTGATCCTAATTATTGCCATTAATTCCAAGGAAAATGCCCATTAGAAGTTAGCACACAAGATATTGTGTGTTAGCTTCTTGTTTGCACTTTGTGACCTGTTTGTTTCGTTGCAAAATGTCGCAAGTCGTAAGTCGTAAAATGAGAATGGAAAAAGTGAACTGTAGCAGAGAAAATATATTGTGTTTTACGGTATTTGGTTGATAAAGTGAAGTGTAAATGAAAAAGTATATTGTGTTTTACGGTGTTTGGTTGATAAAGTGAAAGTGTAAATGGTAAAGTATATTGTGTTTTACGGTGTTTGGTTGGTAATATAATAGTGTAAGTGGAAAAGTTGACCACAAAATTAACTGTAGCAGTGATTTAAATATTATAAATACTATTAAATTAAATCTACTATTGCAAATTAAATTGTATTAATAAATTTGAGATAAAAAGTTAATAATCTTAATATTTTATTTATAACAATAATATTAATAAAATATTAGTATAAATAGTAAAATATTACTAAAATATTAACTAAATAAATAATATAAAATTTTAAGAAAATCAAAATTTTAAGAATACTAATAAAATAAATATTAAAATTACAAAAATAATAAAATATAGTTATAATATTATAATATTAAAAATACTTGAAAATTATTATAATATAAATTTATTATAATATTATTGTAATATTATAGAATATAAAATTAACAAAGTAAAATATAATTATAATTTAATAATAAATTATCATTATAGTATTATTATACTGAATTATATTACAATATTAACATAATAAAATATTAATATAATAATAAAATATATTATGATATTAATAAAGTAATTTTTATATTAAAAATAATTAATTAAATATATAGTAAAGTATAATATTATTATATTAATAAAATATTAACTCTAAATAAAATAATAAAAAATGGAATAAGTATAATAAAATAATAAAGTATTAAATAAAATATTAAATTAAAATAATAAATATTAAATATTAAAACAATATTAAAAACAATAAAAAAATTAAAGATTAAAATATAAAATAATTAAATAAGAAATTGAACACTATTAAAATATTAAATATTTAATAATATTAAATATATATTGATTATCAAGTAACTATTTTGAACTGTAAGTGTATTACAAGTGAGAGTTACATGACCACAAAATTAACTGTAGCAACTGCAAGTGGGAAAATATGAGTGTAAAAGTGAGATTTACATGACCACAAATTTAACTGTAGCAACTGCAAGTGGGAAAAGAAGAGTTGCATTTTGCAACTTATTTTTCAGCGAAACAAACAACAAAAAATGCAAAGAAGTTTTACGAATTGCGTTTTGCGGCGTTTTGCGGCGAAACAAACACGCCCTAAGTGTACATTGCTCTGCTAATTTGGCATTGACTTTTTCTTGCTGGGCCTATTTTGTTGCAAAGAACTAAAACAAGGAAACATGCAATAACAATTGTAATGACATTTCTGAATAATTTCAAAAATCCCAATTCCATGTTTGTTTGTTGTATGTTGTTTCAATGGAAGAAAGGCACCAACCTAAGGTCTTTAAGCCCTGATTTGACAACAGAGAATTTCTGAATCTAAGGTTTGTGGCCGTCATAATTCCAGTTTGTGAAACTCCTCTCAGACTGTAGTTTCCTAGCGTCCAATTTCGGGGGGTTTGGAGGACTCTAAACTAGCGGTGCCATCGGATAAGGATCGGATATTGTCTTTATTATATCCGTATTCGCACCCAACATTCGGATACAGATATAGATACAGATATTGGCGGATGTGAAAAAATGATATCCGTATCCGTTAAAATCGGATATCGGATACGAGTCGGATATTAGCGGACACTAATCAGATATGCAAAAATGAATATGATTACGGATAAACTAAATGGGTAAACTTATGTTACTTTTTATCTCATTTACAACAATATAAAACATGATCATACTATAATATTATTGTATACATATCAATACTTCTCCGTATCTATTGTCATTTAGCTACTATAACAATGGATTACACGACCTCCGGTGCTAAATGTGGATTCGGATGCCACGGTTGATATCAAAATACCCAAGATATCCCGTGCTATTCTTGTAAGAATCGGATACTTTTCGTTGTTACTTTTTTATCAACTCAAAATATCAAAATCTATTGCCTCATTACATTGAAGAATAATCTCTTCTACATGGATATTATTATCAAGTACCCAATCTTCAAATATTGGATCAGATATTACTTTTACCATATCCGTATCCACACCTAATCTTTGAATACAGATACGGATATTGACGGATATGAAAAAAATGATATTCATATCCGGATTAGAGACAGATTCAGATGCGGATAATCCGCATCCGATGACACCCCTACTCTAAACCCTATTTTGGTTCAGACTCCAGTTTCATCCAATTTCAGTAACCTTGATTTGGGCCTCAAACTCTCCCGAACGAGACCTCACATTCTCAATTTTTTTTTCATTTTAAAACAAAACTAACACTTACAATAAATGAGGAAAAACTTGAACCTTTCACTGATTCGTTCTAGAAAAGTATTTTCACACCCACTTACTCAAAACATTAGATCTATTATGTTACTTTCCGCCGCATAAGTTAATTAAAAACCTGAGACTCTTAGATCGACTCGAGGTTTGTTGGAGGAGATCGAGTGCTTAACAAGACCGTCGTCGGGCCGAAAGTTGGGCCTAAAAGATTTATGGGCCGGGGATCTGGAGTCCAAGCGCCTGGCCCATTTATAGGGGGGAGAGAGAATCGAAAAGGCTACCGAAATCTAGCTTAAACGCAAAAAGCACAAGTGCCAGAAAAATAAACTGCCACAGAAATTTTTCCGAAAATTTTGAAAATGAAACCACAAATTTGAAAATGCGGAAAGAGTGGCCTCTGCAGCTCGAGAAGCAGTCTGATCCATTGTGGACGCGCAACGATTCGTACTTGTCAAGTGAGAATGGGTTGCTGCTGCGATATTGTCAAAGATGCACAGAAGCTGTTCGATCAAATGCCTGAACGGGGAGTTTCTCCATTGCTGATGCAACTAGTTTCGAGTGGCAAAAAGAGCAAAGCAAAGGTCATAGTGGTCCCTTCTTTCTTTTCCTCCTTATCCCTTTCTTGGTAAAATTTAATTTCCTTCAAACAACGAAAATTTGTGAACTGCACATAGATTATGTCAACTGTTACTTTATCTTACTTGAATTCTGTTATCTGTTTCTGAGCTCATAGTCGTAATAAGATGCATGATTGCAGCTAAAGATTGGCATAACTTTGTTGAAACGCACAACAAAGCACAAGTCCTCACCGTACTAGTTCATAATCACTGTTTAGACAAAGTGTACACTCCATTTTACCACTTTCCCCAATCTATTCTAAGCTGATTGTGAATTTGAGCGTGACAAACGAAGAGATGGCGGATGTCGCTATGAGCACTGAAAAATCAATGTTGGGGGGTGTGCTCGGCGGCCTCGCTCAGAAGCTATCAGCGAGCATCTATGAAGAACTAGGGTTGAAGAGATGCGCTACATCAGAGAAGAGATGGAGATGATGAAGGCCTGCCTTCAGAGTGCAGAAGAGAAGCAGGAGAGCGATGTTTCTGCGAGGACCTGCATAAAGCAACTGAGAGAATTAGCCTATGATGTTGAGGATTGCATTGAGGGGTTCACCCTTCACCTAGAACATTCCAATGGGTGCCTCAAAGCTTGCTCCCTCAATGTGATTGGAGCACGTCACCACAGTGCACGAGAGATGCATGATATCAAAGTAAGAGCTGAGGAATTGAGCAAGAGAGGGTCAAGGTATCTACCAATCACTAAAACCAATTTGCAGGAAACTATTTCTAGTTGGAGCACCATTGCTGGCCTACACGTCATGTGCAACATAACAACTGTAATGGTCTCAGATTTTATTACCTTAATCCTTCACAAGTCCTCAATTTAAAAAATAATTATCTTTCTTATCATATAAAAATTCAAAATTTCGGCAGCAACTCTCCTGTATTTTGTCAATTCCCCCAAATATAATATATATCAATACCAGTCTATAACGGCTTATCTCAATCCAAATACATAAACCAAACTCAGCAATTACCAATGGAATTATAATAATATTTTGGCTTGACATTGCCTACTTATATGATAACATAATAAATATACGCTCGAGAGTGCCTCTCTCGACATCCACAATATAATGCAAGCCTATTCATATTCGGACTAAACATGAACATCACTAAAGAACTCATCTCTATAAAGTCCATTCCACAATATAACATATGCTACAAGTATATATCAATTAAGGTTATGAACATGTACAACAAGAAAACTTTTACAAGTAATAACACATAACTACTATATCTTCGATACTTTCATTGTTAGCGAAGTTTAAAAAAAAAAAACTAAACTTGAAGCTGGACCTCTGCCTCGTCGCGACTTAAAAATATGGATCTGGGAGGGGTAAGCTCGACAGCTCAGTGAGCAGAGTCCAAAGAAAGTCAAGGACTGGTGAACATAATCAATAAGAAGCATATCAAGTAATAAGAGCAATTTGGGTGAATAAGAGAAACAGAAAATAGATAGCATCCCATAATATAACAATCAACCTCATCGATTGGCTGCTCTTTTTGTTGAGGGAACACAACTTGTTGGCATAGACATGCCTAGAGATATGTTGCTCGGCTGGTTGGGGGAGAATGAGCTCAGCTTAGAAAGATAGCTGTGGTGGGTATAGGTGGCCTTGGAAAGACCACTCTCGTCAGGAAGCCCTACCAAAGCCCGAGCTTGAACTTTAGTTGTCAAAATTGGATTACTGTTTCACAATCGTTCGAGATACATGGGCTTCTGAGAGGCATGGCTATGCAACTCTTGGTAGTTAATCTGCCTACTGATGTGGAGCATCTCATTCAGAAGCTCAGAGACCACCTAAAGGATAAGTCATCATCTTTGATGATGTATGGGCTGTAGATGCTTGGGACCAGAGTTGAAGTATCAGCCTAGTCATCTCTGACTCGGCGGGCGCCGCGATGAGGCAGTAACGCTAGTCCCCCTTGTTTCATTTTTTGAGCGACTGGGGCGATTTGGCCTCGACTCGGCCGAGACTACCTGTGTTGAGTTGGGGAGTCGACCGAGTCGATCCCAAGTCGGGTTAAAAAGAATAAAAAAAGGCAGACTTACCGGCCCGCTGTCGCCGCTCCCCTGCCTGCCACTCGCCGCCCTTTTGCTTGCCCGTCGTCTGCCTCCATCGCCGCTTGCTTGCCCGCCGTCGCCACTCGCCTCCTCTGTCTCCACCCCTCTCTTCCCCTCTCACTCTCCTTCCCTCTCTGTCCCGATCTCTCTCAGTCAACTGATAGAGAGATCGGGAGAGAGGAGAGGGTGAGGGAGAGAGAGAGGAGAGAGATCGGGTGAGGGAAAGAGAGCCAGAGAGAGATCGGGTGAAGGAGGAGGGAGAGAGGAGAGAGATCAGTTGAGGGGGAGAGAGAGCCAGAGAGAGATTGGGTGAGAGAGAGGAGGGATAGAGAGCCAAAGAGCTCTTATCTTTTGTTTTTGTTTGTTTTATTTTTGAGTTTTTCTTATATTTACTCCTCAAATCTTTCATATTTTTAAATTTACTTCAAATCATCATATTTCCCCAATTACCCCCTCAAACAAAATTGTTTTGGACATGTGATACATGAATTTTGATATCTACATTTTTTTACGATTTGTCGTGATTTTTTCGGAATTTTTTGAGCTCTCTACGTAGCGTTTTGTGCATATCACCCGAGACAGATTCGAGTCGCGGTGACAGATCCGTCACAGTGTCCGCCGAGTCAGCGGCTGAGACCGTGACTTTGAACCATGCTTGAGACGGCATAAAACTCATATTGCCTAATAATCAACGTGGTATTAGTGTAATGGTAACAACACAAAATCAAGCAGTGGCTTATTCTTGGCAACAACATAAAACTCGTATTGCCTAATAATCAACTTGGTAGTAGGGTAATAGTAACGACACGAAATCAAGCAGTAGCTTATTCTTGTTGCACAGAAAAAAGTCCTCATATCTATGAACTAGAACCTGTCTCCCACGAAGATTCCTGACAGTTGTTCAGAAAAAAGGCATTGATGGTCCTGAGCATGCATGCCCTCTCAATCTTAACGATCTATCTGATAGTATCCTGAAGAAATGTGGTGGATGCCACTAGCCATTGTGATCATTAGTGGTCTTCTTGCTAGCAAGCCAATCAATGCAACGGAGCACGAGTGGCAAATGGTGTACAAGCATCTTGGGTCTGAGATGAAAAGGAGTCCCACTCTAGAAGGAATGAAGCAATTACTGCTGCTAAGTTACAATGACTTGCCATACTATCTCAAGCGTTCTTTTCTGTATCTAAGTATTTTCCCTGAGGATTTTGTGATCCGATGTAAGTGTGTACAGAGAATGTGGCAGGCAGAAGGGTTCATAAGAGCGCGGCACAACATGACAACTGATGAGGTAGCCGAGTCCTATTTTGATGAGTTCACCTGTAGAAGCTTGATCCAACCATCAGCAATTAGTGCTGATGGCAAGTCTGTCAAGAGTTTCGGTGTTCATGACATTATGCTTGAAGTCATTGTTTCAAAGTCCAGGAGGAGAATGTTGTTTCTTTTCTCAGTAGCAATCAGGAGATAGCAGCGCCAGAGGACATTCGACTTCGTCGCCTCTCTATCCATTTAAGCGACCGTCATCCCAACCGAGAACACATTCCTGAATATATGACAACCAGCAGTACTTTGTTATCTCATATCCGAACATTGACCATTCTTCAGAAGTTACCACCTTTTAAAACTTTTAAGCCGCAACGGATGTCGATGATGGATAGACTCTTATTCCGGACAAGAATGCTGACAGTTTTTAGAGATGGAAGCCCATCATTGTCTTCTAGATTAGGCTACTGCTCATGCTGGATTTGGAAAGTTTTCTTGATCAATTGATGCTGATACTTGAATTGGGTCAGTTGAAGTATGTCTGAGGAGTGCAAGATTACATGCTTCAGAAATATTGGGGAACCTTCGCAACCTTGAAACCCTTGATATAACTAGTCTTTTTAATCTGCAAAAACTACCTGTTTGGATAGCCATGCTTCAGAAACTACATTACATTTGTGTTTCAGGTACTCAAAGACGATCTAGACAAGGCAAGGATAACCTTGTGTTCTTGACATCCCCAAAGGTTCCAAAATCAGGAACTGGGAGGTTGACAGCCCTTCAAACAATACAATATGTGGATGTCAGAGGGAGAATTGGTGCAGTGAAGGAGCTAGGAATGCTAACCCAGCTACGAAAGCGGGGTGTGACTGGATTCAGATCAGACAATATGATGGAGTTCTGTGCCTCCCTCGAGAAGTTAGGGAGCTGTCTTCGTTCTCTGAAGGTCTCCGCAATAGATTCTGGAACTTCTCAACTCCTTCAATCTAATAACCTCACCTCCTCTGTTCCTTCGGCGCCTACAACTATTTGGACATCTCAGTAGTTTGCCTGGATGGGTTGGCATGCTGAATATTGTAGCAAAGATTTATTTGAATTCTACTAGATTAGAGAATGATGCATTACAAGTTCTTCAAGCCCTTCCTAATCTGACCATTCTGCTGTTAGAAGGTGATGCATTCTGTGCTGAGAACTTGTACATCGGTGGATGATTTCCTAGTCTCAAGGCTCTCCATTTGATCTACACTTTAAACTTGGAATTTTGTTATGTTCCAAGGAGGAGCTGTACTTCTTGAACTAATTTAGATCGTTGGATGCGAAACCCAGGTATTCGGTATGGAAAACCTTTCCCACCTCAAAGAAATAAGTCTCCAACATGTGAGGCAGGACTTTCACGACTCGTTCCAGAGGGCAGTAGAAGCACTTCTTGGTCGTCATGGAGTGACATTTCGGAGTTCCACAATATCGGAAGATGACTGAAGGATGGTTTTTCAGTCCTCGTGGTTTGGAGTTCCATTGGTTAGTGTTTTTCCTCTTTTTTTTTCCTCTCTTTTTCTTAACTAAGCGTACTTATTTTTTTGGTGTATATATATGGTTGTGATAGTTGAAAGGTTATTCTATAGGGTACCATTGGAAAACTGTGCCAGGATATGTACCCAGTTTTTTAGCATATGCAAATTTCTACCTCTATTGTCTATTGCCAGTTGGGTATAAGTAATACCTAGTGAACATGGTAGAGGTTATACCAGATAAGAAAAAGGTGTTCTGATGTAAGAACTGTAAGGTATTTTTGACCTTACACCCATCGTTAGTTTCCAGTCAATACCTTTTTTTTTTACTGCACACAAACAAACAAACACACGCACTCGCATGCGCACCACCCCCCCCCCCCCCCCCCCCCCAACCAAAACAAACAAAAAAATAATATAAAACAACCAACACCACACATAGTGTTGTACTGCATCACACACACATTACCTTTTACTACGTATCACACATGCGCGCGCGCACACTCTTTTGGGTAATGCTTGTTGTAAATAGTTTTCCTTTTTTTTCCCCTTTTTGCATCAAGATATAAATCTCTACTCTTTTAACCAGAATTGCTCATGTATCTAGCCGTGGCGACCGACCACACCCCTTTATTTTTTTTATTCCTTTAGCCCCACACAAAATGCGGAGGAAGCCTGATAGAGAGGTGTAAGCAGGGAATTTTTTTTTTTTTGCAGCCAAAAGTCATACTAATTTATTTATTAGCCCACATATGACCTACCTGGTGTAATACAGCCTGGACCACAATCGCCTTCAAATCGAAACAAGGATTTAAAAATTTAAATTGAGAACAAGATAGAATTTTGAGTTTTCACTCCTTGCACAGGCTTCACACCCAAAACTCGATAGCAAATAAACTCAAGAATTTAATTGAATAATTGAGGAAAGTTTTAATCATTCAATGATCCAAAGTAGAGGTCTGGTAGCACTTTTATATGATTTACAGTATAAGTACTTCTAGAAAATAACCGACGTGGTTCTAAATATCTACAAAAGAGAAATATAACTAAGCAACTAAACTAAAATAAAGTAGTTAAGATCAAATGAAGATGGCACGTCGTCTCCTCATATAGACTCGATCGAATGACGTGATGTCCTCATCATTTCCCTCGGGGTGGGAAAAGCTCGAACCTGTTGGATGATGGTAGGAGATTGTTGCTGGCTGTGGTAACACTCCAACAGGTTAGGATCAAGCTGCCGGAAGTCCTCCTCAGTAATCTAAGAATATTTTAAATCAAGTCTCCATTTTCACTTAATGAGATAGCGTCGCGTTTCTCCATCTCTAATAGAGACAATCTGATCATCCAAGATAAAATCTATATTTTCTATTACATGAGGTAATTTTGGAGGGAAGTGGAGATATGGGGGCTCTCAGAAAGAGGGTTCTGAGTAGGTTTATCCATGAATGGATCAGAAAGGGTATCAAAAGTGCTTCTATATGGGACCAAGTCCTCAACATTAAAAGTGCAACTGATGCCGAAGTTTGTTAGGAGATCCACCACATAAGCGTTTGAATTGATCTTTTTGAGGATTCAGAATGGTCTTGCGCTTCGCGCTTGTAATTCGTCACGATTCTCAGAGGAAACCGTTCGGATCTCATGCGGACCATCACATAGTCACCGACATTAAATGTCCTTAATTTACGATGTAAATCAGTAAAAGCTTTATAATCAGTATTATTTTTCATTATCTTCTCGCTGGTCTCCTCATGTAGTGTATGCATATGAGATGCAAATGCCGATGCAGAATCTGACACCCTAGAATGATGATGGGTTATAGGAACTAAGTCAATTGCTGCCTAGGTTTAAAACCAGTTACTACTTCAAATGGACTAAGACTTGTAGTCCTATTGACAGAACTATTGTATGCAAACACGACCATAGGTAAGATCAGATCCAAGTTCTCAAGTTTTCCCCAACGAGACACTTAAGGAGATTTCCTAAGATTCGATTGACTACCTCAGTTTGCCCATCAGTTTGGGGATGAAACGCTGTCGAGAATTTCAGTTTGGTTCGCATCTTGTGCCACAACGTTTGCCAGGAATAGCTAACAAGCTTAACGTCTCTATCAGACACCATGGTTTTGGACAACCTATGCAATTTGACGATATTATCAAAGAAAAGGGCAGCTACTCGTGATGTATCCTATGTTTTAGAGCACGCAATGAAGTGAGCCATCTTGGAGAATCTGTCAACCACTACTAGGATAGAGTCATATTTTTTCTGTGTTTTTGATAATTCTAGTATGAAATTTAAGCTCGCGTCCTGTCAAGGGCAATTGGGTATAACGAGAGGAGTGTAAGGTCCGTCAATCTGTTTTTATTATTTGGCCAGACAACGACCTTAGCGACATATCCTTCTTTAAGCTTGGCCAGTAGAACCTGTGCTCAACAGCTTCAATCATTTTGTTCTGACCGAAACGTCCAGTTAGACCTCCTGCATGCACTTCCCAAGAGAGAAAGTCCCTAATGAACATATGGGAAATACATAACTTACAAAACCTGAATAGATAATCCGTCTTGTAACAGAAATCTGTTCATTTTTCGAATAGAACCGTTCCGTAACGCGGTGTATATTTCTCCAAAGTCAGGACATGATTCATACTCCTCCCTCAACCTCTCGAACCCAGTTACTTCTGCGTTTATAGCTACCAAAATTATAACACGTCAGATGAGCTCATCAGCAACTTTGTTTACAACTCCTACCTTGTGCTTAAGGACAAACGTGTAGTCCTGGAGGAACTCCATCCACTTGCTGTGTCACGCATTTAGTCTCTTCTGGGAGTTGAGATATTTCAGCGTCTCGTGATCCGAATATAACACAAACCCTTGTGGTAGCAGGTAATGTCTCCAATAGCGCAAGCCTGCACAACCGTATAAAATTCTTTATCATTCGTGAAGTACCACTGTCGGGCATCATTTAACTTATCACTGAAATAGGCGACAAGATGATTCTCTTGACTCACTACATCACCTATCGCTAGCCCTGATGCGTCACATGTTACTTCAAACACCTTTGAAAAATCTGAGAGACACATAACGGGGGCTACAATCATCATTCTCTTAATCTCGGTAAAAGCCCCAGTGGCGGCAGGAGTCCACCAAAATCTTTCACTTTTTAAATAGTCAGTTATTGGTGTCATGTTAGCGCTAAAATTCTTTATAAACTAACGGTAAAAACTGGCTGACCCGTGAAAACTCCAGACTTCCTTAATTGTTCGGGGTTGCGGCCACTCGGTGATGGCTTTCACCTTCTCAGGGTCCGCAAAAACTCTCTTGAAAGAAACAATGAATCTTAAGAAGACAACATTGTCTGTATAGAAAGCACACTTTTTTCGGTCTGCGTAAAATTTCTCAACTTGGAGTGTGCAGAAGACTTGCCTCAAATGGTCCACGTGTTACTCCTGAGTTCGGCTGTAAATTAGCATATCGTCAAAATATACCACTACAAATTTATCAATAAATGGCCGAAACAATTGAGTCATCACTTTCATGAAGGTGCTAGGAGCATTGGACAGTCCAAAGGGTATGATCAATCATTCATATGGCCCGTCCTTAATTTTAAACACAGTCTTCCATTCGTCCCCTGGCCAGATTCTAATTTGGTGGTATCCACTCTTAAGATCAATCGTAGAGAAGATTATGGCACCTGTGATCAGATCCAACATATTATTAAGACGGGGGATGGGGAAACAATACTTGATGGTGATTTTGTTGATTGCGTGGCTATCCACACATACGCCATGTGCCGTCCTTCTTTGGTACTAAAAGTGTGGGAATTGCACAAGAGCTCAAATTTTTTTGATGAACCCCCTGTCAAGTAATTCTTTTATCTGTCATTGAAACTCCGCATGCTCGACAGGGTTCATTCTATAGTGGGTAGGTTTGGCAAAGTTGCTTCTTGGACTGAGTCAATGATATGTTGAATGTCTTTCATGGGAGGCAACTCACCTAACAGATCTTTTGGGAGGACTTCAGAGAACCCTTTCAGGATTGCTGTAATGTGTCCAGGAATCGACATCTTGATATTTGGCTCAGCCTCTCGAGGCACAAGTGCATAACAAGTAAATCCTTCATTCAAACTCTTTTCAATTTGGTCGTGGCTAATCAAACTTGCTACCATCTTACCTTTCCCCTTATCACTCTTCTTTTCAGGAATTAAAGCACCCACTTTTTCTTAGCTTTTGCCAACCCCTTTTTCTTGTTTTGGGGGGTTTCGGTTGATTGGGCATCAACTTCATCTTTTTGCCGTTATGGATGAACGAGCATTGGTTAGTTCATCCATATATGGTCACATCTAAATCAAACAGTCATGGTCGTCTCAAAATAATATGACCAACATTCATAGGGAGTGTCATACCATAATTGTCTGTGTATGTGGCAAATTGGATGAGAATTTGACATCTCTCTTGAACATTTATGGACGTAGTGTCGATCCATGTAACATTGTAGGGGTTTGGATGCTTCATCAGTTTCATTCCCAAGGCGGTGATTAACTTTGACGCAACAACGTTGATATAACTGCCACTATCCACTATCACCTTGCAGCTCTTGTTTTTAATTTTTGTGCAAGGCTGAAAGATGACAGTTCTTCTCCAGTCGTTGGGTTGCTCTGGCTGGGATAAGGCGTACCTAACTGCACCTAACTGGGCTTGGTCTAAACTGGGAGTTAGGTTCATCTCTCTCACAGTTCTAATGCAGCCATTGAATTCATATTCTTTGACAGAGGCATCCGAGTCATCCTTTTATTGATGCACGACCACTTCGACACGACGACATCACCCTCGTCTTCTACATCTTCAATAAGAACTTCCACTAAGTAGGTCTTGGTTTGACTCGGGCACTGGCTGGTAAGGTGTTCATACCCTTGACACCCATAGCAGTGAGTCCGCGGTTTAACCTTAGCTGGTTCACTAGCTGTCCTCCTCTTGGAGGTGACTGATTTTGAACTAGAAGAACCCGTTGGTTGACGCTTGAAGAGCTCGAGGCAGATTTGCTCAGACCAGATAAGGACCCGCTAAAGCTTGGCTTGCTAGTGTTGGTGACCTTAGAGTTGTCCTTAAACTCGGTCTGATGGAAGTAGGTTCTTTTAGACTCATCTAAATCGGTGATTAGTTGATAAACTTGCTTTAGAGTCATGCCTCGAGCGATGAGCTCTCGACGGTAATCATCCCTAAGTCCTGACCTAAACCTGGATAGGGTCTATTCAGGGGACTCTAACTCGATTGCTACACACTGATTCAAATATTCATCAAACTTAGCAATGTAATCGGCGGCTTATTTGTTTTCTTGAGTCAATCTATTCCACTTGTCTAGTAATTGCTGACTAGATGACGGTGGAACGTATTTCAACACAATCTTCTCTTTTATACTTTTCTAAGTCTCCACGGGGTATCTCTTCTATACCTCATCATTCTCTCCACGTTTTTTCAATATTGTCCAGCTTGTCCCGTTAGTTTCATCACATCAATTTGAATTTTCCTAGACTCAGATTTATCATGCCAACAAAAGTAGCGTTCTATAGCCAATTGCCAGTCGATATAAGCCTGAGGGTCCAAGCGCTTGTCGAAGAAAGGGGCATCGACTTTAACGCTTTTGATGTATTGAGCATCAGTGTCGGCTGTATTGTAGGGCTGAGCTCACTCTCGCCTGGGTGATCTACTGTCGTTTCGAGAACTTTCCTCCTTCGTGGCTCCCTAAGATTGGTTTTTAGCCTATCAGGTCGGGTTGCTAGATTCTTATAATTGACATCAACCTGGTCCCTAACTTCTTATAGTTGTTGGTCCATCTTTTCTATCTTATCAATGATTGTGTTAAGTATATCCTGAATGTTAAGATTCATTGGTGCAGAGGTTTCTCCTATGAAAAAAGTTCTAACACTTCTAGTAGGCATGCAAGTTCCTAGCTGATCTATATGCAAACTATCCTAAAATGAGATGTATGTTATGCAAGAGGAGTCAGAAATTAGATCAATGATAAATAATACCAACTTTAAGCTATGCAGATTAACACGTGATTAAGAAAATGTGATATGAGACAGTGACAAAATGCACGTGTTAACACGATTAATTCCAAATTAAGTCAAGTGACCATAAATTCAAACTAATTTAGTTGCTCAGTTAATATCAAGTCAGGTTACCACTCAAAATTAAAATCACACAACTCACTATTTAGTGGGTAACAATCAATAGATTTTATCTTACGACAGATTAGAATAACTATCTCAATTAAATGGTAGGAATAACTAAACAGAATGTTCAAAAATTACTTGAGGTGACCGAAACTCAAAGCTGAACTTGACTGTTGTAGGCGCATAGTACTGGTGGTTATGAATTCGCTGCCTCAAAAACGACTCAACTTGGACTTGAAACGAGCCCAAAATGGCCCTCGAGAAACAGTTGCTCTGCGACTCTTGTGTTGGTACTGACTTAAACTGGGTTGACTTAGATGTCTTAGTTAACTCAAACCGAGTCAAACTGAGTTGGGCTCAGCCAGGTCTAACAGCTCCGGTCGGGTCGGATTCTTTTGGATGGATCTTACCCGACCTGAATCCAAACCCTCTAGTTGGTTTAAAATGGGTGGGTTTGAGAACCCGAACCCGTTTCCTCACTTCCCCTCTTCAGTCAGCTCCTAGGGCTTGGATCCTGGCGACGGCAGCGCTGCCGCGTGGCGACAACGATGAACATGAGGCGTCGGCAACGACGAGATCAAGGTCGGCGGTAGACGAAGACGAGATATCTTAACAACAATAAACGAAGACAAAGGTGGTGGCGGATTGAGAAGTGGAGTGTCGTCGGTTAGATTTAGGGTTTGCCTTGGTAAAACTTCGACAACGACGAAGTGGTGAGAGCGACGCTTCGTTGGATCCAATCAGAGCTTGATCTGTGATGGAGATCTGAATCCGAAGATGGAGAGGTGGTGGAGGTCTGAGATCACAGGGAAAGAGGCGACAGAGAGATGGTGGAGGTGGAAGTCTTGGCTGCCATCGAGAAGTGACGAACGTGAGTGCTTCGGTCGATGATCAGGTCTGGAAGGTGGAGAAGAATGATGGCGATGAAGCTTGATGTCGTGAAGGTAGAGAAGAATGATTTCTTGTCAAAGATCTGGTGATGTCGACTTGAGGACACGGTGGCAAGGGAGTTCTTGAGATGGTGGCGATGGCGGCGATTGATGTTGGTGAGGGAAAGATGTTGATGAAGGAGGCGGATAATGCTGATGATGAACAATGTTGATTTAGAATTTGGGGGATTTTTGACGGAATTTTTAGTGTAATTTTACTACAGTGTAATTTTTTTTTGAATGGATCTGGGATATAGATCTAGAATTTGGAACAGGAGAAAAATTTGGAAAAGGAAAAATTTTGAAGGGGATTGAAACCAAGGCTCTGATACCAAATTGATGTAATACAGCCTGGATGGCAATTGCCTTCAAATCGAAATTAAGATTTTAAATTTGAAATTGAGAATAAGATAGAATTTTAGTTCTCACTCCTTGTACGGGCTTCACACTCAAAACTCGAGAGCAAATAAACACAAGAATTTAACTGAAAATTTGAAAAAAGTTTTAATCATTTAATGATCCAAAGTAGAGGTCTAGTAGCACTTTTATAGGTTTTACAGGATGAGCACTTCTGAAAAATAACTGATGTGGTACTGCATACCCACAAAAGAATACAACTAAGTAACTAAAATAAAATAGCTAAGCCCAAATGAAGATGGCACGTCGTCTTCTCGTATAGACTTGATCGAATGGCGTGATGTCCCTATCACTACCCCTTGTGATCTCTTTTCATTTTCCTTTGGCCCTACACATAACATAGAGGACGCCTGAGTTCTAGAGAGAGGAGTTGAGACAGGAAAATATTTCTTTATCCAAGAGTTGCCCTTGTTAATTTATACACCCACCATAGTTCATAATTTTTACTCATGCTGAACTTTTTTTAAAACTCCAATACCTATTTCTTATGTTTTATGCACCAAAATACAGGTTGGTGATAGTGTCTAAAACCCAACGCATTGAGTTAGTATGAATATAACCCATATTGTTTTCTTATTATATATATATTTTAAAATATCAATTATGCCCTCACCAACTTACTCTTGAACTAAATCTGATTTGAAATCAAATCGAGTAAAAGAAAAAAAAATCATGTTATAGGTATGAAAGATGCCAATAAGTTTTAATATAAATCTATTCCTCAAAAAAATAATGTAAAAATATAAAATATCTTTAAAAAACCATAATGTGTTATATCCCTAATTTTGCTTGAATTTTTTGGAATATGTTACAAGTTAAATTTGTACAATATAAATACTAATTTTATCTTCTTATATCCTATCAAATACTTTTCCTTACCTTTTTTATTTTATGAACACATGCGTTTTGCACAAGCCAAAGACTAGTAGTTTTATGAAAGTAAACTAAGATAATTGTTGATTGATTCACAATGTGATTTCATTTTCTACTTATATGTCTCAAATACTTGTGTTTGTATTGCTTCTGGTTTCCATACTTAATGTCAAATAGTGGAAAAAAAAATATTTAAACCTCTTGATAGTAAACCCAATGGATGCAACAATATTTTTGTAAAAGTTCTGCTTAATAAACTAAAAGAACCAGCTCCTAGGGGGAAAAATATGCATTTGGTAAATTATAATCTTTAGTATCACTCACCTTTCCTTGAATTCTTTGAACAAAAATTCAAAAGTGTTAAAATGTCCGAGAATTCTCTCTTTAACCATTATTGCCTTCCTCTCTTTAACTTATATTTAGTGTTAATTTTCATGTACTATTTCACCATCATTTACAAGCTATTTCGCTCAAGTAACCCTAACAGCGGTAGAATACAAACAAACAACAACTAAGCCATTTGTCCCAAGTATTTGGGGTAGGCTACATGAACCAAAAGAGAATTACGCTGGATCGGGTACATGGATCAACTTTCTCCACTCATTCCTATCGAGCAATATGCCTTCACTAAGACCTTTAGTCTCTATATCTTGTCTTATTGCCTCCATCCATATTTTCTTCGGTCTTCCTGCGCTCTGTTAACTTGCCCTAAATTGATATGTTCTACTTGCTGGACTGGCGCATCTGTACGTCTACGTCACACATGAACAAATCATCGTAGGCGGTAGAATAAGCTATAGAATTATACCCGTCCATTTTTTTTTACCAAAAGACCCCAAAGGTATAGTGGGATCATACAATTCAGATTGTGATTTAACCTAAATATGCTGACCATTCATAGGACCGGCCTGTAGAAACCTCAGGAAGCTCACTGAATTGAAGAGATTGACCCCAACCATTACACTCGGAACTATCTTCCTAAAATTCAGGTTGCTGCAATACGAAGCTACAATTGAACCTTTGATCAAATAATAACCCTAACAAAGAATACAAAAGTAAAAGTTAAAAATAAAATAATTTATGAAAATCAATTTGATTGTTAATTTCTCAGTCTACCAAATTCTAATCAAGCCTGATGCTATGATTACTATTAGAGCCTTACCTGGAGGCTCAAAAATGGGAGTGTGTAGTTTCATTTGGATTACTCGAAATAATTACTTGAAATATTACTTAAAAGGTTGATTGTGCCGGGAGAGATGCCAATCAAATTGCGTTTTGTCTGAAGAAATCATTTCCTGGCATCTGCAGGCTCTAATTTAACAGTTTTGTTAAAAGATGATGCATTTTGATTTAGTAATGAGGTGCATAAAATGACTGTTGGGTTGTATTGTAACTACAATCTGTATTTTTTTTAAAAAATCCCATTTCCTATCAATTTTGACTCATTTCTAGTTTTTAAGAAATTAATCAAATGTTAGTACCATTGTTTAAAATCTCAGTATTCCAAATATCGACCAATGGTTTTTAGTTCTATATCATTAATATCGGCCATCAATATGGACAATATCAGTCATATTAGCATTATCAGTTAACAATATTTTAGAGAGAGAGAGAGAGAGAGAGAGAGAGAGAGAGAGAGAGACCTCTCATCTCTATCGTGTAGATATAATATTACGCGTATATAATATTACGCTTGTACAATAAGAAGCCAACACCAAGTATATTTCTTAGCACTCTTTAAGCTGGAGCATATATATCATATATGTCTAGTTTATCATAAACTGAAGAAAGATGTAAAAGAAGACATTTTGGGGGTGGGTTGTGGTGGTCATGAAGGTCAATCGGTGCGCAAACAAGACGTAGGCGAAGTCAGGCTCAGGATATGAAGTTGCAAGTGAAGTCGGCGGCCAATCAAAGGTCTGTTGATGCTGGTGGTGAGGTCGGGATATTGATGAGATTCAATTTTGGTCATCGAAATCGAGCTGGCGATGATTCTGATTGGCGAGACACTTCATCGAGATCTGGTCATCGAGGAATCGAGTCTGATCTTCGACGATTTGGGTCCGCATCAAGATCTGGTTGTCGCCGTGGTCTGGTCGCATTGCATCGAGTCTGGTCGTCGTCGTGATCGCGTTGAGATCTGGTCACGTCGCGTCGACAAGGTGTTTCGGTGTAATATGGAGTTGATGGGTTCGAGCGAAGATGGGGAAGAGGAGAGGAGAGAGAAGAGACTAGATTAGGGTTAAGGTTACAATTAAGAAATAGGATTAGAGTTAGGATTTGGCTTTGATTCTAATACCATGACAATATTTTAATGAGAGAGTTTAGTGAGATAGCTGTCATCTCTACTATATAGATATAACATTACACTTTTACAATAAGAAGCCTACACCACTCATATTTCCTAATATTAGTCATGATATCGGCCGATGTTATAAGGTTATATTATATCAGGCATCTCTAAACCCGATATAATATTATTGATATATATTGAAATCGACTGATATTTGAAACTAAAGCTAATATTATGGGCGCAAGCGCACCTCCCATACAGTGACATTGTGAATGCTAAGAGTCTATGAATATGATATGCTAAATTCCTCAGTAATCCAATTCCTCAGTACTCCATCTTAGTACAAAGTTCAGATGGGATAAACACCACCATTTTATTGGGATATTCTTGTGCGAATATATAGTCCGACATTGAAAAGTGAACATAGAAGTGATGGACTTAAATGAAAAATTAAGACCAAATGAAGAGTGAGATGATATCTCTCAATGGAAACAATGGACTATTTGGAAGTCCCACATGGAGAATATACTGTATTGTGTGGATTTGTATGAACCTTTAGAAAGAGATCAAGTCATGCCATCCGAATCTTTTGAGGTAGATAGAAAAATGTTAGATCACAAGGCTGTCGAATACGCTAGACGGTAGCTGGAAGATTTTGTGTTTCACCACAAGTATGCAATTAAGTCAACATATTTTATGTGGAAGACCCCAGAGAGTCTTTACGAGTGAAAAAAAAACTATCGCGACCAAGTGTTCCTCCTTATTCCTGATTTGAAACTTGATGAATCTGAAGTACAAGGATGACAATACCATCGCAGAGCACTGTAATAAAGTGAAGAATATTATGAATTAGTTGGCATCTTGGAAAGTCTTCTTTAACAAATACAAGGAGGATAGTTCCATCGCAGAGCATCTTAATAAAGTGAATAATATTGTGAATTAGTTGGCATTTTAATAAAGTTGTGAGAAGAAAAATTAGTCAATGAAAACATCAACAATTATGGAGGATCTGACTGTTTTCTCTACAAAGGATTATTCTTGTATTTGTGTGATGTGTTAGGACTCATGTTGGCTCATGAATTCAAGAGCATCATGCCACTTTGACGAGAGATGTATTTGTAACATATCCCACGGTGGAGATTTGGTGTAGATGAGAAACAAAGATGTATCAAAAATAGTAGATATTAAAGATGTACATTTTGAGACAGGTGTTGATTGATCGTCAGTGCTCAAAGATGTTAGACATGTATTGATCTTTGCCTAAATCTAGTATCAGCGTCGAAGCTAGATGGTGCAGCCTACAATGTGAAGCTTGGTGATGGATAATTGAAACTGAAGAGGTTCATTGATTATAGTCATGGTTAGCCGCCTCTTAAGAGAGCAAAATTAGTTTTATCACTAATGAGTTTCTCACGGATGGCTGAGATTCGTGAATGGTTATAGCTAGGATTTGTTTTCCACGATCAACCACAATTCATGAATGGTTTTAGCCAGAATTTTCATGGATAATGATTGAGGTATATTTACTCATGAAGGACGAGCTTGTTAAGATATTCATGTGTGAAGATAGTCCCAAGTTTGAAAGTGATAAAGTGATGGACTTAATAGAAAGTTGTGTTGGATATTTTATACTATTTTCTAAGACATGCAATATCTTTAAAAAATTAAATTAAGATAAAACAACAAATTAGTCTAACATGTAATAACAATTATATTAAATTAAAACAAAAGAACCTGGCCTGGGGAATGCAGTCGCGATGTCGCTGCCCTAAAGGATCAAAAGCCCGTCTCCTTGTCCAGACGTTGAATCGACTTTGTCCCTTAGCGGTAAATGATCCCCCGGATTCACCAGCACTCAGCCCAGGACGGTGGGCAGAGCCTCTGCTCAAATGAAGAAGTTGCCCATAAAAATAAAGATGAAAATTCTTTTAAACACTGAAGCCATTCTCACGAAGAGTAGTCTTCAGGTTTTCTTTTAAGACGAGAAAAGAGAAATGAGTTGTGTGTGCTATTGGAGTGAGAGTCTATTTATAGACTTAGAACCCAAGTTGTTGTAACACTCCAACAGAAAATCCAAGCAGTTGAGATATTTTCTCAACCGATTTAGATTCTAAGATTTGGTCAAAGTTGACTTAGTAAAACAAAATCTGAAATGAAAGCTTTTCTTTTTATTTTTAATACAAAAATCCAACAGTCCCCCCCAAAAGCTTGAGTTTCAGGAAGACATAATAAAACAAATCAATAATAAATAGCAATCAAATCATAAAACACGAGTAAAATTTGGGCAACATCATACTGTGAATTCGGGGTCGATAGCTTACGGCCTTGAATCTACCCTAAGTGAATTTTATCGCCACCTGAGAGACATAATGGATTACGCCTTGAATTAGGCCTCTTTAACCAGATATTGATGAAAGACACACACAGTAAGTTTTCATTTATTGAGCGAGCGGGTTGAGCGTTAAAGGCCATGCTCACAATAACCGACTCATGAGAGTTTCTAGGGTCAGCCTTGCCCCCCCCAACCGCGACCATCACGGTTCCTCTCACGTAGGTAAGTCCTCCAAGGGTACTACAGCTGGATTAGTATATACGCTCCACACTACATACGTGGACTTATTAAGAGTTAAACTCATCCTTACCTAGCTGTATCATAAGAGCATCTCACCATAGAGAAGGGGTAGTAGCTACAACGCTACATATAGGATATAAATATATCCGGGTTGATGCTCCACACGAGTTTCACCAGTCCAGCTTGTTGCTACCACATTGAATCTCTTTCATGGAACCAGCTCCCAATCAAGTAGGTTGGGTTCCCGCTGTCGGTGAACTCTACTATGGGCTTAACCCCATCTCCCTCGATGAAACTAGGACTATGCTCCTAGAAAGACCCTTAATCAGAATGACTTTATGTTTTCTAGGGTCAGAAAATTGGCTTAACAGCCTTTTATTTTCAAGTTGTGACAGTCAGAGATTAACCCTTCATGATCACATTATTATGACTCTTGACATCTTTTATTAGACCTATAAAGTCTTTGGATAATTGTCAGAGTCCCCCCAATTTGAATCCCAATTTGAAACTATAAGGTAGTTATAAAGTTTTCCCTTGTAACCTTAGTTTCAAAAAGGAACAAATTTTACCATAATGTTTTATGATAAAGCATATATACATTGTATTTGATTATTCAAATATTTAAAGTATATATGTCTATATTTATATGCTAAAAAATAGTCAAGAAATTTAGGCAATCTAGCTTTATTAGATCCTAATTAAAGTTAGATGGGGAACAAAATCGCACATGGCTATTCATCATCCTGTACATGGCTAGGATTCCAATTCTAGCTAATTTATTATGACATCAGATTCAATGTTAAAACTCGAATCAACCATAATTTGTAATTAGGGCTAATTCTAGATAGATTTAGTTATGCCCAAATGGTGATAAAATTAGGGTTATAATCTAAACAATCATTTTTTAAAGTTATGGTGTACAAAGGCTGATGATATATTTAATAAAAATTTTAGAATATTGGGTTAGTCAAAACCTCAATTTTATCAGTCTAATTGGCCAGGTCGGCGTAACTCAGGTGGGAGGTTTTCTGCTTTGGCGTTCCTTAATTACAGAACCACGTTGAGTACCCTTCCTTTATTAAACACCAATTATATGAAATTTGAGGAAATGATTTACCCTTTAATTTTATTATCCTATTGATCTAAAGATACTCATAATCTTGTGCCTATTTCAGCTACATTAAGAGTATACAAATATTATTGTTGTACTTTACATTTGTCAAAATGATAGGAAGATTCCTACTATATTTTCTATATTCATAATATTGAAATGTCAGAATATGGGTTTATGTTGGTAGCTTTTAAATTAGGGTATACAAAATAAAAAAAATTATATAGGGGATCTTACTTAGTTTCAATTTATAAAACAATATAATTTAGTTGGATATATAGCAGAGTAAGTTAGAATTCAATACAAGAGTAACAAGATATTTTAAAAGAACTCGAACTAATTATAACATGCAATTTAAGCACAAAAATTAACATGTATATATATATGAAAAGTTGACAACTCCTTAGATGAAGGGTTCAATGTGTCTTTATCCAATACATAAAGCAACAAATAAATAAAATATCAGAATTTATTCATTCAGTAAATTGAAGATAAAACATGCAAGCCTACGTGTAGTGCAGATATATAAATTTAAAATAAGGAAGGGTGTTTGTTGCAAATGTATATAAATTTGTTCATTTATTTACAAATTGAGATAGTAAGGAAAATGCAATAGCATCTAAATTGGTTAAGCTTTTCAGAATCATCTGGCAATATAGATTTACAAGTAGTAAGTTATACTAGACATCTGTCACAGGAGTTAATTAACTAAATGTCAGAAGATAATGCATTAATATCTGAGACGCCAACAGAGAACAAAGAACAGATTACTTAATAATACCGGCAAGAAACATCCCTCATTACCTTCCCCAACACATTGCAGAGAGATCTTTGTTCTCTCTTTTAGCAAGAAATCAAATGGTAACATACAGAGTGGGAGCAGAAAACATGAATATTCAAGTTTCAAAGTATTGGAACTACCAGCACTTGGATCTAGATTCTAGTCAAAACATAATATTCATGAAAACGTTGAGCTTATCTGTTTCCTATAAGTTAGGATTTATCTAGAACATAGATATAAAGCAAATTAGTAATCAATGAGAACAATTTAGCATAGAATTTGATAACAAGCATTATGAGCATATTCTTCCTTAATCTAATGTTGATCTGTGTGGAAATAAATACTACTAGACATGAATTAAAATTACATTACAAAGGAAATTGTCTAGATGATTGGTGCAGATTCAAGTATGTCCAAAATTTGAACCGGCCCAAATTCTTATTCTCACATGAAAAGGCAAATCTGACCAATTCTAATGCATAAACCTAATTGGTCAGTAAGATAGGATATTGATTTTACAGAATCAAACCATCTACGGCATGTATACCTTTTATTGCTCCCTATGACCTCGCTAAGCAACCAATCTTCTGCATCCGTAGTTCTTTTGATGTGCCATCAAACTTGAAAAATTAGAATATAAAAGGATGCAGAAACACAAACATATCACCAATTTAACCAAATATACCTGGTCGAGGATATCCCAGCAACAGTGACTTAAGACTGGGAGAGAATTTCCGAACTTGTCTCTCAAAAGACAATTTAAAAACAAGTATCTAAACTTGCAGTGAACGACAAACTAATAAGGGGGCTGTAGATGAGAAGCCCTTGTTTGAAATGAGTGCCCAAAGGAGAATGTAAATTAAAATTTAAAACATTGCTGGAAACAAACAACCATCATTTGGCCAAAGCCATTAGGACAAAGAATTATCTCTTATTGTTATTAAATGCTTGGGAAGGTTGATAACAAAAAACTTAAAATATCAAATCAGATGAATATTGCAAATCACCTCTTTTATGACTCTCAGTTTTATAGAGGGGAAATAAAATAAATGAATAAAAACTAGTACATGTATCTGATTGATTCCAACGATGGCTTACTGAATCGGTTTCTTATTTACCAAAGATCATAAACATATGGCCAAGGGAACCATGCAAGGTAACTTGATTGAAAGACCACAGAAGTTAGAATTCTAATAATAACAGAACAAATTAACATGTATGAAGCCTGCTTTTGTTTAACCAATTGAAGCAGATGAAATCCGTACACAAACTCTATATAGCAAGCTGATTGAAGAAATAAAATAGTGAACCCAAACCCTGAAATCTGAGTATAAATGGTCCTGAAAATTTCTAAACTTTTAAGATCTATTTAAAAAAGATATGAGAC